>CATQJA010002519.1:0-52714 GCA_958295435.1 Mesorhabditis spiculigera
TTTTGAAATAGCTGAATAAGCAAAAAATTCGATTTTTTTTTTGATCCGAATTAATTCGTTTCAGGCCCCCCTCACCCTCGACGAGTCCACGATGCACCAAATGCCGCCAGTCCCGCTCCTGAGACGCAAGAACCCCCCGGTCGAGAGAGAAGCCGACGTCACCTGACTTCCATTTCAATACCCCGGCTTCCCGGCTTGAAGGCGGCTCCGGAATTACACCGAGCAAGAGGAATATTGGTACGGTTTTATCTAATTAACGGGAAAATACGGCAATACATAGAGTGGAGCGTAGACTGGCATACTGTAACGTAATCTGACGTACCAAAAGTCATCTTTTCAGCCAAATCCACGCCAAACCTTGCTGATGGCCGCCCGGTCACCGGAATCCGCAGAAGAATTCTGGCCGCTCAAGGCCGATCTGTTACTCCTTTGGTCCAGGTATGTTTTTTGACGTATTTTTAAGTTTTCATAAACAGCTACAGTAACCTACAGTATAAAATGCAGTTTTCTAAAATTATCGCTTTCAATTCATTGATCGGGAAAACAGCACAAATTAATCCCAAGTTTTTGCAGATCAACCAGGAGCACCAGATGGAGCAGTACGATGAGGAGAAGGACTTCCTGGCCGCTGCCATGCGTGATATTGAGTTTGGAGATGATGACGACCTCGAGAACGAGGGTCCTGAATTATTGATGCGGTTTGGCCGCGGAAATTACGCCACTACCAGCTTCCAGACGCCAATTCAAGTGTAAGTTCTTAGAAGAATGAGAGAGAGTGAGAGAGAGAGAGAGAGAGAGAGAGAGAGACAAGTAAGCGTCGGCGCATTAATGGCACCCGATTGGTAAGGCTAGCTTTGTTCCCGCAGCCGTTTAAACTGCTCGAAGTCGTTGGCACAAAATTCTGAGACTATTGATTAGATCTTTCGGGATTTTGGCGAACTGTCGATATCTAGTGGTGATAAAGCGTCGATTTTGGCAATTCTGAGCCCCTTGAAGACCTTTATTTTCAGCTCGGCCCCCTCCTCCCTCCAAAATACCCTCAGTGCGACGATGATGTCCCCCTTGATGTCGCCCTCCTCTCCAAATTCGGCCGATAGCTGCTCGAAGTCCACGAAAACCCTCTCAACACCGACGAGCAAAGACTCCGGCCTCACCAACTCAGATAATGAGGATGGTGTGATTAGACGGTAGGTTCTTAAAATGTTATTTTTTTTGTTATTCTAGCGTTAAGCAAGAAAAAAGCTGAGTTAAACGTCTATTATGCATCGAAAACTCGTTTTTAGCCAAGCCAACTCGAAATCCGACGACGATGGCTTTTTCGATGCCTCTGGAGAGAAGAAAACTGATGGAGAGGCCAGTGAGGGTGACAGTATCTTCACTTCGATCACCAATCAGCCGAAAGGGTGAGTTATTGTCTAGGTTTCATTGTCTGTCTCTATCTGGCTCTCTCTCTCTCTCTCTGTCTCTCGCACCTAAACCCCTATTTTCAGAGAAGAAGCTGTCGACTCTGAAGAGAATCGCGGCAAGCCAATCTCAGAGCTCGAGCGCAAGGCCCGCGTGATGCGCTGGATCAACGAGGCTGCGATTCAGATCTAATACTCTAAAAACCGTATTCCCGGACTTTAATTTTAAATTCAAGCGTCTTTTAACCCCGATTCCCCCGACAAGAGCAACTTTTGCCCCGTTCCTATTTTTCAAACAAAACTGACAATACTTCATGGAATTTCTCATATTTTCTAGCTCAATTCCGCGGCCAAATTACCCCCCAAAAAACCCCGAACCCAAATCGTTACCGGTTTATGTCTTTGTGTACCATTCGCCACCGCCCCAATACCACACACAAGCTCCTCGCCACCATTCTAGTCGAGAATTAAGGATTACTTCGTCTTTTGCTTCACATCATCTTATTTCTACTAAAACCTGGTCGTTATATCTTTTAAAGGGACGAGGAATTGACAGAATCGACGCCTTTGGTTGACTAGATCTCGACAACTACGCGGTAGCCGGAAAGGCCTAGAAACATCATTATAAAGGAGCGTACAAGGCATATCTAGGGATTCTTAGGCCATGAATTTCTTACGGACTCGACCGTGATGCGACACGCAAAGCGGGCCAACATTTCCATTACGTAATCGATTACGCTTCCTAAAATTATTGCACTAGTACTAATAGTCAGCGCGTCTTTCATAGCTTTAAATCCATAGTTATGCCTTGTCAAACCCCTTTAAAGTGACCTTTTTGCGTAATTTGGTGTAAAGCGTAGCCGTCGAGACCTAGTTGACTTAGAGGGTCGATTCTGGCACTTTCTAGTCCCTTTAAAAAGGTCCAAATGAATCCCGTGTGTCTATATTCTAGCCAAGACTTCCCTGTCATTTTTCTGTCCCTCTATTTCTGACGAATTTAAAGGAATCCAGGCTTGCATTTCTTTAAATGATGTATTTTTCCAGTTTACCCCGATTTTTCATCTTTTTTTTGCATGTTGTGCTCTTCCCTTTCATTGCCGCCCGACATGCTCAGAGTGTAAATAAAAGGCTTCATCAAAGAGGAGTATATGGTGGTTGAGCAGGGCGAGGGGAAATTTGCATAGAAGCGAGGCGACATGGAACTTTTGAAAAGTTTGAGTTAATCGTTTTTAAAAAGTTTTTACGAAAACGAAAAATCGAAAAACGGAAAATTTACAAATCGACAATTTCTGATAAAGAATTATAGCTTTCCAGCAGCAGCCAAAACCCTACAAGATGTAAATCAAGATCATGGCGATGAATGAGAGAACATAGGTGGATGAGGACGCCGAGTCGGGCTTTGCAGTGGGTGAAGGAACTGCTAAAATTGAAAAAATAGACATGTAGCTATAGGCCTTCAGAGTCATACTCTTTCTCGCTAGCTCTCTCTCTCCTCGCTCTTTCTCTCACTCTCTCTCACTCACTCTCTTTCTCTCTCTCTCCTCTCTCTCTCTCTCTCTCTCTCTCTCTGTTTCTCTTTCTCTCCCACCTCCTTCTCCAATAGCCTTCGTTTCGTCGGCGATCATCTTGTCGGTGTTCGCCTTCACCCTCTCGTCTTCCAGTATTTTCTCAATCTGATCGGCCATCTAAATGTCGATTTTTTAATTCAATTTTAAAATCTAGAATCCATAATCTACAGATTTCAGCAACAACTTTGAAAACCACGTCAAAGAACCCACCTTCGTCATCTCTTCCTCGCTCATCTCGGCCGGGATCTCGGGTAGTTCAACCTAGAAAATTATTTCTTATTGAAATTTCTGGCCTTTGAATACATAATCTTAGGACAAACCGAAGCCTAAGCCTAAGCTTTTACAAAGCGGAAACCTAGGTCTGAGCCTAAGCCCAAGCCTAAGCCTCCTTCTCCTCGACTTCTCTCCTACCTTCGGGGCAGCTCCGCCTCCAATGCCAGCACCGATAATTTTGTCTTCATCCTCTCGGATGATGTCCTAAAAAAGGCTGTTATGGTACTTAATGTAGCTGAAATCCACAAAAATACGCGCAACCCACCTCAGCAGCGACGCCCGGCGGATAGACATCGCCACTCGTTTTCACCTCAACAATTTTGTCGCCGCCGGCATCAATCACCGTTTTCTGCGCTATCGAGCCGCCCGTGTACTTGTCGAGCAGGTGGCGGTATTCTGAAAGTGGATTTTAATGTCGCCATCCCTTTACAGACAACATAAAAGCTGATTTAGGCATGGAATTTCCAGTAAATAAAGTTTCCGTGACCGCGGTACGCCTTTCCAGTCGCTGAAAAGCTATCCAAACCTGGCAGAATGTCGCCTTTTTCGTCAATAGGCAAATAGGCAACGCCGTCTTCGTCAACCTTGCCGTAGCGGGGATCAGATGGGGCCATTTTTACGACCTGAAAAAATAGAGAATAGACTCTCTCTCTCTCTCTCTCTCTCTCTCTCTCTCTCTCTCTCTCGCTTTCTTTCAGCTGACCTCCTCCGTCTGCTCGACGCCTCCACCAAGCGGCGGTAGCTCATCGGCGGCGCTCTCGAAGTGCTTCACTTGGCTTCCGTCTTGGTAATGGCTGGTGTGGCTGTGGACCAGTTGGTCTTTGTCTGAAAAAAACGCTTAAGCTTCGGGTTAAGGAGGTTTATGCTTAGACTTAAGTGTAACCTTGACTTTTAAGCCTACTTTAAAGCAACAAGAAGTTAAAAAGTTGCAAAACTTACCTCTCCTCAGCCGATGTCCACGATGGTGGTGGATGGCCTCGCGCAGGAATGCTCCTGACAAAAATGGTGTGGGATAAAAACACCAAAAATAGGGAGAAAGGGAGAGAGATAGAGAGGGAGAGAGAGAGACAGAGAGAGAGACTAACCTTGTTGGTGATGATTGCACAGATCGTCGCTACACAAATGGCATTCCTCCTCTTCGAATCTGGAGTTGTAGGGGCATTTTGTACCACAGCCTCTCCTTGTCACTAAAGAAATATAATTTACGTCTTTATCGTTAATTTTAGGTATATTATCTGTGATCGATAACGAATATGGTAGAATAATTAGTTTAAGTCGATCAAGATTAATTGAAAATCCAAAAATGTGAGTTAATAAGCCCCAAAAAAGGTAATAAGAAAAAAAAATGTCGCTTCGAACCTGGCCCAAGCAAACTATAACACTGCGAATGTTCGTTATGGCAGGTTTTTACTTCGGCGGCCTCGTTGTCGCAGTCGTGGCAGTGGAAGCACTCGATGGAATAGGTAACTAAATTTTTTCTAAATACGAAGCCGATATTTCTAACCTTGTAGCGTTACCGCAATAACGACCAACCCGACTAACCGCATTTTCCAGGCTAAAAAAATGAATATACAAAAAAAAACGTGGAAATTGTCCTCCATTTCAAAAATTCAACGCTAAACCGGCAAAATGGCACAAGAATCCGGGAGGTCAAATTTGTCGAAACCGAGCACAAACTTTAATACAATATGGGAAGTTCATCACTGATCAGCAAAAGGAACGCCAGGCGGAGGGGGGTGCGAACTTCCGCTTACAAACTGAGGGTACTGGCAGGTGGCATCAAACGAGAGCAAGGGAATTGTATATTAACTTTAGATAATCACCTTGGAGAAGCGGATATGGCATATTTTGTATCGATATTTTGCAAACTGAGGTTCTTTTTAATAATTATTTTTGATTGAAGGGACTGATGGCACCATCGCAATGAATTTGAATATAGTGGGACGAGAGAAAATGAGAGAAAGAGAGAGAGAGAGAGAGAGAGAGAGAAAGAGAAAGAGAGAGAGAGCGTGTGAGAGAGTGAGTGAGATAGATTGAGGGAGTTTGAGAGAGCGACAGCTATACAGTGCGGCAACGTGGGCGTTGGAGAGAGAGAGAAAGAGAGGCAGAGAGAGAAAGAGAGAGAGAGAAAGAGAGAGAGCCAGATAGAGAGACAACATCATAATGATTAAAATTAAATAAATCAACCATTGAATTCTGAAGTAAGAAAACAACAAAAAAATCGATAACCGACCGGCAAACTAACAAGCCGCTGGGCCACCGATTTTCTGGCGCCTCAAAACTTTATCAATATTTTTCGGGGGTGGCGCCGTATAGGCGCCGGGATGAACATGGCATTTTGGCTCAGGTAATGGACAAAGATAAGGCCCCGGGGGTGGGCTGGAGAAGAAAAGGCTATAACCGGAGTGCTGCGTAGCCGGTGTAGGGTGTTTTGGGCGTTAATAAGGGATCTTGAGATTCCGGAATTTTCTGCAATGGTCGGGGTTTTAAATCTTAAAAAATAATATCTATCTAGTCAAATATAATATAATATCAATACTGAAAAATTTGATTTAGTTCGAGTCCTATCGTGGTTTCCCTGTTGGGAAAAACACTTGCTAGCCTACCCTTTCTCATTGCAGTCAAAAAAGCGCCAATTGGCCCTTGCGGAGCCCAAATGGCCTTTGCTAGCATGCCCCTTTTCATCCCATGCAAAAATGGCACAAAGGAAGGGGGTTTCGGATCCCAAACGGCCTTTGCTAGCTTGCCCTTTCAGATTTCCCAGCACCGGGGCATTTTCTTGGCTGGGAAAACAATTTCTTCAATTTGTTTTGCGGATACGCTAAACCAGAAATGATAAAAAGCTCATAATTTACTGAATTCGAATTTACAAAAAAGTCCAAAGAAATTCCCGGAGAATACAGCGAGAGCGATTTTGACAGCTAAACGTTTCCGATTCTTACACCGCGAACCATAGCATTAGAGGGAACGGTTTCTAGGGAATCGATCGTCGAAAATGATAAGCAAAACTCTGAAGAATAAGCTAGATACCGGCCAAAAGAAAAGTTGTAAGCTGGAAACGGTTGCGAACGAAATCGTGAACCGAAACACCACCAAAAACTAAGTTTTTTTTGTCAAAATTGCTCTCGGGGACACTATTTGTTTGCTGTTCCAATAATTTTAATTCATTTGTTGGAAGGCAATATCAAGTGCAGGTTTGTTTTCTGAGTTTCACTTTCTTTTCTGGGTTTAGAAAACACGAACTAGAGGATAAAGAATCGAAAATCGAAAATATACAGAATATGGGTGGTTTTGCCGCACGAAAAAAAGCCAGTTACTAACTAGGTACCTCCCGGTCAATTTGTTTAAAAAACGCAAAACCCAATGTAAATTGTCCGGAAAAATTGACGAAGGATGTTCTCGCTGAAAAGGGCTGAACAATGGGCGCTTCGGGATTGGTCGGCCCCCCGGGGGGTCATTTTCAACACAACCACATCCTCCAAGCTCCGGAGGAAGAAATTGGTCAACATGAAAGTGCGTGTCGGTGCAAAGGGAAGGGCGATAATTGCTAGTCCTGTTTCTCCTTGAAGAGCTGGTCGCACAAAAATTGGACGAGAAACGTTCCCGGAAGTTTTTTGCATAAAGTATTCTCTTGCCCTCTTCCTCTCTCTATCTCTCTCGCTCCTATATATGTCGCTCTTTATCGCTCTCACCCTCTCTCTCTCACCCTCTCTCTCTCTCTCTCTCTCTCTCTCTCTCTTTCTCTATCTCGTTCTCTCTCTCGCCCTCTCTCTTTCTCTCTTTCTCTCTCACTCTTCCTCTCTCCCTCGCTCTCACTCTCTCGCTCTCGCTTTCTTTCTCTTTCGCTCCCTCTATCTATCGCTCTCTCTTTTCCTCTCCCCCGCTCTCTAGCTCTCTCGATACCTGAGTATTTATTGACTATAAATTTAAGAATTGGGAAATTCACAATTGAGAAAGAACATCGTTCAAATCCTCTTCCACTTTGGCGTCCTCTTCATCATCCTCCTTCTCCGCCTCCTCTTTCTCCTTGTCGGCCTCCTCACCCAGCTTCTGGTTCTCCGCATCCGGAACGTCGTCTTCGGGGCGGTCTTCGGCCTGGCAATTGGTATGGAAAGAGAGAGAGAGAGAGAGAGAGAGAGAGAGAGAGAGAGAGAGGGAGAGAGGGGAGAGAGAAGCGCTTACCTTGTCTTCAGTGATCTCGGCCGACCAGAGGTACCTTGTTTCCATATTGCACAAATCGACGCCGGCTTGGATCTGAATAAAAAAAGAATTTAATGATGTTTTACTACCTACCCTCACGTATCCATCCTCACCCCAGAAGTCTCCCCAAGAATTCTTGACGATCCAGTAGGGGACCGTTTCATTGGTTTCCGGGTTCAGCTCCTCACCTAGATTTGAGTAAGAGCTTGCTTTCAGTGAGATAGAACGAAAGAGCGAGAGTGAGAGAGAGATAAAAAGAGAGAGAGAAAGAGAACTCACCCCATCCAACGATTGCCATAGCGTGTCCACCGAGTTTTGGCTTATCCTCGGTACACTGTTCAGTATAAATTCCACCGGCGTATAACGGGAAATCCTCAGTTAGCCACATACCTTAAAATATCAAATTTAAAAGTAATTTTATATTAAATAGTGTTAAATAATGCTCTCAAACAAAAACTATTCGGACGCACCAAAAGCTATCGGTCCGGTGTTCATGATTTCCTGTCTCAGCTCGTTCATGTCGAACGGCATCAGCGAGTAGAACTCGGAGACTTTCACTTGAGGTTTGACCTTAAAAAATAGCATATGGCCTTCACAAAGCCCGAAAATACAAACTACGCCCAGAACTGGGCCTTTGAGGCAAAAAAATCTCCTTCAAACCTTACTTATGACGTCAAAAACGTGGGCAAAATCTTGATTTTCAAATTTCACCAACAACTTTCGCAATTTCCCGTTTCAATCCAAGAATTTCCGGTTACAAATTTAGTACATTGCGCACCTCAATACACTTCTCGTCGGTCGTATTATAGGGGTGATCAGCTTCGTAGCCCACTCCATGCATTTTCGCGTATCCCAGGCTGCCCTCCGGCCATCCGGACCCGCAAACTGACCGCTGGTAGACGCAGTTGTATTGCTGAATTTGATTTTCAACCTTTTACTACTTAGGTTAGAAACGTCAGTATATTATAGCGCCAGTTTTGTAGTAAATCGGCAATTTGAAAATGAAATACATACCTGCTCTGATAGATCCAGTTTATCCCCTCCGTTTTTGATGGCGTAAACGGTTTCGAGGACGGCGTTTGTACTGTAATGGACTGATACAGCAGATTTATGATGATGAATGAAGCGCCGTGGCTGGCTTGGTTTAGATAAACAGAAAACAGAATTTTACAAAAAATTCTAAAAATCGTAGATTGGATGATGGAAATTTCGACGCGAGTTCGGTACAAACCACAGCTTTTTTGGAGTTACTTGAGCTTGTCTGCTTACCTAAACGTCCAGCATGAGGAGCACGTCTCCTGGATCTTCACGTCAGTCGTCTAGATTTAACAAGGTTTTGGTCTACCATAAAACTTAACCATTCCCTTCTCGACCCAGCTGAAGTTTGTCGGCATTTCCGAGGCTGATACTTGCTAAAATTATGTGATAGTTATACCTTTGTTTCAGGAGGAGCTATAAAAATGCAAACCTATTAAATATATTAATATATTAATGTATACAGATATATTAATGTTCCATAATTTAGAAGGTTATACCCGATTAAACCGCCGGCCATGTCCGCCACGGCCGCCATGAGAACCGTGTCGCCGCGCGTTTTTCGGTTTCCACAAATTCGAGTGTTCCGGTTGATGGTTGACCGGCTCGAGCATCTGAAAGGTACGGTATAAAAGGTGGAAAAATCGATATTTAGATGTTAACTGCTAACACCGTATCAGTATAGAAAAGCTCGTAAAACCCTATCGTCTAATTTTGGAAAGATTTAGGATAACTTATACCCTAGTTGGACATTTATTTTTCTCTTTTTATTTTGATAAACTAGCTATTTTCAAATAATTTTAGCTTAAAATTATATATTCAGAAAATATCTGGGTATCTGGATTTCATAAAAGCCTAAAACCTACGCTCTTGAACTCGTCATCATCCAAATGCATGTAGGGGTGCTCGCCCAGCTTGAAGAGCGGGCGGTGACGACCGTGACGCTTCAGGAATTCCTGCCGTTTCCGTCGCAAACGCTCATTATTACGCCGAAAGTGCTGTGCGTGACGTTCCAGCTTCTTTTCGTCGAAATTTTTGCGGAATCTAAATTTTTTAAGTAAAATTGGTCGAAGCTGGTTTCCAGACTGTTTTTTTAGGTTTTTGTCAGAAATCCAGTCGTTTTGGCCTTGTTTATGCCTCTAAAAATTTGGATAAAGATCGTATGATGAGCCTTATTGACGGGAAAACGCAATGGTACCGGCAGCAAAAATGCCGACAAGCAGAATACCGACACCTAAAATCCCCAGATGCATAATACCACCACGGAAAATAATTGCTTCAGGATTTTTGCCTGCCGGGATTCTGGCTGTCGGTATTATGACCTCGGAATTTTGGTTCTTCGATTCTCTAATAACTCCGTATACCTCACCTCATCCCAAATCGCGAGAAATCCTTGGCATGCTCGCCCAGCTGATCCTGGATATGACGAGGGACTTTCCGGAAGTCGTGGAAACGTCCGGGACGATGGTCTTGGCCTCTCTGGAAGCATTAATGAGCTAACTGATCTCATTAGATATACCTACACGTCTAGCTCCTCGCTCATGAAGTCTGGCCCCGATACCACGACCCCCCGGTCGATGCAAGTGAGCTCGTCTTCTGGCGATTAACTGCGACCTCAGACTGTGTATTCTTCGACGAGCATTTGCTAGCCCTCGACCGGGGTGACGTCCTCGAGGACCTAAAAAAATTGATAAGTGGCGCTACGCGGCTGTACAAACAACAAACTACGATAAACTACAACTCGTTCAGGCTACAAGATACAAGATACGAACTTCAACCAATTTATCCCCGTAGCTATAGCAATTTTGGAACTACAGGACCTAATACTCCTAACTACAGCAATGCGATAATTTTAACAGTACGGACGCGCTACCACTGGGCTACAAACTACAAGGACAGGCCGTTATCTACAGACTACCACATCTACATCTACATCTCTAGCTAGGAAACGCCACGCTACAAACTTAAACTTTGCCGCTAAAAACCAAAATCGGGAAATCTTCGAAAACTACAAACTACGAAACCCAAGCACGATACATACAACTGGAAGCTACAATGCTGCAAGGCAACAAGTTGCAACATCAAGGCTACACATCAAACAATACAAACAAGATAATATAGACATTTAGGCTAAAAACTAAAAATCATTCACTCGTCCGGGGTATGCTACAACGGCTATAAGACCTACCTCCTCTCCTCGGTCCTCCTCGCGCCTCCAAAAGCACGACCAGCACGACCAGGAGGAGCGCCAGATGGATGAGGCGCATCACCTGAAATACCTCTGGATTAAAGAGACTAGGAAGTCCCAGAAACTACCCCTTCCGTTGCCTAGATCTCGACAGCTACGCGACTCACCAAAATAAGAGCTCAACTGGAATCGCAATTTCGCAAACTTTCAAAATTTTTGCAAACAATTATAAATCTGACTACATAGTGAGTGTAAGTGTAATTTGAAGCGCCGCGTAGCAGTCGACGCTAGTCGGGGTAGGGCGTCGATCAAGCTTATTAGCTTCTTTATCCGGGTCGTAAATGAAAAACAAAAGAAAAATTAAATCCAGTTAATGTGATGTCCAATCCGAATATCATAAGGACCAAAAACCCAGCTAAAAATGGCAGGCGTGGGTGTGAGTGATTTTTCAGGGTCATCTTTATCCCTTTCCGCCCAATAATCCAATTGATATTCGCCGGATAGAGCGGCTTGTTCGCCGCGTAGCTCTCTGGAACTTTTCAAGGACGCCGCCGCGGCCCATGGGAACCAGTGAAAAGTGGCACCAAAAATTGTGGGCCCGAAAATAAAACGTTAGTCTAGACCCCGGCCAGGCCTCGGCCTGACAAAGCATTGTCTGTAGGTGCGTATGGAAATTTGCTTTGAAGAGGTCGATTTTGTCACTTTTTCAAGCGCGGTTTACAGCACCCGGAGTGAGAGAGCGAGAAAGAAAGAGAGAGAGAGAGAGAGAGAGAGAGAGAGAGAGAGAGAGAGAGAAAGAAAGAGAGTGAGTGAGAGAGAGCGAGAGAGAGAGAGAGAGAGAGAGAGAGAGAGAGAGAGAGAGAGAGAGAGAGAGAGAGAGAGAGAGAGAGAGAAAGAGAGAGAGAGGGACGTCAACCGCAAAATTCAAATTGAGCCCAAACCCTTCGATAAACAATTAACATACTAACTAACATACGGGGGCATCTGATTAGCATGAACAATTCCGAAAGCACGCGATTTCTCGTCATTGCACCACTATCATTTCATATCATTCCGCGCCCGATGGGTCATCGTCCCCGCCGCGCTGCATCATCCGATGCCTACACTCGGCCGTTCTTCTGGCTTCTGCTTCTCTGCGCCATCCCCATCGTCATCAGTCAAGCCGATAACCAGTAAGATAACTTGTCGCTACAAAAAACAACTTTAAAAAAAACCCAGACTACGCGGTTTGTAAGCGAATTGGCCCTCGCTACGCAGCTTCACGCCGTTTTTCGACCTTGTCTTTTGATGCCATCTGAAAGAGCATGATCGAATTAGCACAAATTAAAAGTTCAAATCTTTATTTTTCGAGAATCAACAGGGCGTTAAAGTTGCTGATCGATCTATCTATGAAGTTATTGGGCCGAATGGTCGCCAAAAACCGTCTAAGGTCGATCAGCCTTTTGATGGCCTTGCGTATTTTATCCCACCTTATGCCAAGGCAGAGTCGACATGCTTAGAACATTTATGGAGATGCAGAGATTTGTACTGCCTTACAGAAACACGGACGCCTCCCCTGTGCCATCGCAAGATCCCCCAGCAGTACCGGCCAGTCCTCCGGTCATCCCGGTGAAGCCACCACCGCAGATCGTTAATGGGCAAATTTAGTGCAAAGCCAAACGTCCGTTTCTATGCTATGTCTACCAGGCCCTCGACCAGCCCTTTCCCGACTGGCTTCAACAGACCGAACAGAAGGTTTTTGTCTCCATGCTTCCAACATAATACCTTACTGTTTTTAGTGTGAACGTTGCGACTCTGACAAAGTTTGCGCGCTCGGCTCCCCGATCGGTGGCCATGGTAACGGCCGCAGACTGACGGTTCATCTAAACTGTGCTCCGCCATTTTGTGTAGGGAATTCGCGTACCGCCCATGAATGTTTGCTGTTTTCAGAACGAGGAAAACGATATGTCTGAGGGAACTGATTGCATCAAGGCCGTCAACTTCGATGGGGACCAGCGAGGTATTTATGCAAAATCTTTGGGGACCAATTTTTTCCCATCGGTTCCTATCGCACTTCGCTAACTAAGCCTGGCTATCATTCTGGCATTACGAAACGGAGAGCGGAAATTTTGCTAGAAATGGGCGCGAGTCGCATCTGATCGGACCCTGCCCCGAATACTAGGCTCTATTTTTCGTCCCTAATTCTCATTTTCGGTAAGACTCTAGTTTACCTCCCCAGCCCTAACTTTTCAGCCGTGCGTTCCTATTAATGCGTGGAGTATTTCAAAATGTTCGCCGTGGTCGAATTACTATAAAAAGTTGTTTTCTTGCGGCAAAAATTGCTAGAAATTTTTTTATAAGATTTTGAAAGTTTAAAAGATTAAGCCGCCGTGCTTCAATGTGCCAGGAGTGTAAAACTCAATATTTTTGTTTTTAGCTATTTTTTTTGACTCATACGTACTGTAGGCTTATTCTACAGAGCAATAGCTACATTTTGGTACCATTGACAGCTCTGTACGACGAAAGATGGCCGAGATACGAAAACTCACTTTGGAACGGCAAAAATTAACTAAAAAAAACGCAGACTTATAATTGTTATAAAAATTTTTCCAACAATTTTGGATGTACGAAAACAACTTTTTTCTAGTAATTCGACGACGGGGAACATTTTGAGATACTTGACGCATTAATATGACGTATGGCTGAAAAGTTACGGCTGGGGGGTAAAACTAGAGTCCAGCCCTCATTTTCAGTCATGATTTTCGTCATTTCGGGATCCACAGGGTTGAGTTGAACGAGACATATTTGAATTTTAAGCCTAAAATTATTTGAATTGATAGTCCAAAAAATTATAGAAACTTCAATCTGAAGAACGAGAGTTCCTTTTTTCAAATTTGCGGTAATATAGGTATCTCTCTCGCTCTCTCTCTCTCTCTCTCTCTCTCTCTCTCTATCTCTATCTCTCTCTCTCTCTCTCTCTCTCTCTCTCTCTTCTCTCTCTCTCTCTTGCTCTCTCTTCCTCTCTTAGAGCTCTGCGTGAAGCTATCAGCACTTTTTCAGGAAATGTATTTTTCCCCTTCAACCTTTGTACCCGTGAAATGGTGGCATTTGGAGACTGCAACGCCAAGCCACTGTAGACGTTTTCATCTGAAATCAGTGAACGTTTATTATTATAGGAGCAAGAAAGCCTTCGTGCCAACCGCCGGCGCACTGATGTTCGACTACATGGCGCAATGCGATGCTGGTTTCATAGTCCCAAGGTATGTGACGCTGTTTATCGAAGAGACAACACACTGTTTAGCCTAGTCGTCAAGGCCGCTAACCAACATACAGGAAGCAGCCAAACCCGTCCTGCATCGACTTGCGTCCCAAGCCTCCAACAAGCCGCCGGCTACTTGAAAGATGATCCGTCACCCCCTCCACCACTATCCATACGATGTTGCCGATCTCAAAGACTTTGAGGTGAGATGTGTCAATCGAATTAGCAACTTCTATTCATTCCAGTATTGCGAGAAAGGAGGGCGTCCGAGCAAGACAAGTTTGTGCGAACCGCTACCACTCTGCATCGACGACAACAAGACACCGTGGGCGATCGAGCAACCCATATTGAGTTTTAGACCCACCTCGACATTCACATCGAAGGAAGTGAAACTTGCCACGGAATGTGAATTTCCATGCAAGTATCAATACGGTCGAATGGAATACAACGACTGTGTCTTTCTCGACATTGTCAATGCGAGCGCTAGGAAATTCTTTTCGGCGAGGCGTGCAATGGTATTCTCGCATTTTAAACGTTTAACTCTCGTTTTAGTCGGGCCCATATGCCGTATTCATGGATGAAGAAGAGAATGTGAAAGTACACATTGTACTCAACACAGGCAAAAAGCCCCGCTGCGATCAGGAACTCTCGCGACACGGACAGCGGAGAAACAATTCGTTATCCTAGATGCATTAATTCGATCAAATTGTCGGCAAGTTTTGGCTAACGTTTTATAGCTCCGTTCATCGAGTAAAAAACTCTGATTTTCAGCCAGATGATCGCAAACGGGTGGACGAAGATTTGATGCTGAACTGCGCGACAAACATCTTCGTGCAGACACTTGGTGATGCGGGATTGATGATTGAACCACCACTCTGTGAAGGATATGAGGACATCGTGAGATTTCCTTTTTTTCTGTTTATTTTTTACATCAGGGTTTACTGATTCTACAAGGTAATGGTCACGTTTCAGCGGATCTGCTGGAATCGCACCAAGCCTGTTACTGCGAGCACTGGGACCCCGTTGCTACCACCCGAACAGTGGCCGCCGTCTTGGCTATACTGTAAGTTTTGGGCGACCTGATAAACTGAACTGGGCAGGTTTTTAGTCCCGCTTTGTCCCAAATTTTGCGAATTAAGGCAATACTAAACCTTCGGTTAACTTTATGAAAAAAATGGGCGCTAATCGGTAGCTTCCCTTCCAGGGTCGTCTCTGGTGCTCTTCTTCGTGGTTCTCGGTGGTGGAGCCGGCTGGTGGTTGGTGATTTAACGGCGAGCTTCCGGTTTCCGGCAAGACATTTGCGAGTGCTTTGTCGGATTCCAGGTATTGCTTCGGCCGTACCGTGGCGCTACCATTCTTGCGTCCCTACGAGGGCATAGATGTGTCGCTTGAGTTGCAAACCGTTGATGGAAACTGGCTCGATGCTTTCGACGAACGGGTAGGCATACAAAGGTTTCCCTTTAGTAGCGGAACTGTTATTTTGGTGAGGGCGACGGACGTCTTACTTATCTATCGGCACTTTATTCCAGATCACCGCCAAGCGCAAGTGGCGCAAACTCGGCAGGAAGATCCGATTTGCTGAAACGGGTCACGTGGCGCTGCACGCTTATCCGGAGACTTTGGTGGGGATCTGCACGTGTGTGTGGTCTGCACGAATTTTGCGGACGGGCAGCAGGCGAACTACGTCCCGCTTATTTAGCCGTAACGTACATTTAGCCGGCACGCGACGCCATCCCGCCGAAAGACGCCACGGTGGCTGGCACAGTGAGCGTCTGCAAATCCTCGTTTCAACCAGCATATTTAGCCTCAACAAGCCACCAATTCGACGTCGGCGGATACCAGTGCCGACAAGGTAGCGTTTGCGAATTGGTCGTTTTCCTTTTACTTATAAAGCTTTTTCTTAGAAGCCTAAGCCTAAGCATAATCCTAAGGTTGAGGCTAAGCCCAATCCTAAGCCTACGCCTACGCTTCGCTTTTAGCAGGGCCTGCGGCTTCGGGGCTGCGGCTGTAAATGTTTTAACTACGAGTGTTGAGCTTCTAAATGTATAAACAACAAAATTAAAAAGGAATATTTCAAAATGTTTGACTCTGTGGTCAAAAATGTATGAACAATATTCAAAAAAAGTAAAAATTTTCAAGTTTTCGAAGTTTTTAATGTACTTTTGTACTTTCTAGCAATCAAAAACTTCTATTCTAAAAGCACCATGAAAGTACATAATATATCACCAACAGGCAGGTAGAGGTGAAGAAACAGACAGTGCCCCGCCCCGTTAACAGTCCAGAACCCTGAGGTTCCACAACTTTTGAATCCGGATTCGGAATCAACGAAAAATTCTGCACAAGTTGTGCTATATACCGTATCGAAAACCAACGGTCACGACGAAAACGGTTACAGCCAGGGAATAGGGTTTTGTTACGGATCTCCTCTCAACCGTTTCAATTCCAGAACACGGTCTCTGGCGAGGTGAAGGCGGCCCTCAACGATCCGGTCGCGGTCGCAAGGAGCATCATGCGCCGCTTAGCTAATGCCAAGTCGATTTGCCCAAGGCCGGATGGCCGAAAAGTCGTGTTCGGTTCCATTTTCATACGACACGTTACAGGATACTCCAAATTTTCTCATCGATGAGCTGCTGGTGATGTTCAAGCACGCCAAGGAGATCGTGGCAAAGCAGCGCGGTGTTGTCCACATTAGTGGCCCCGTCTGGTTCGTCGGTGATCTGATGGGAGATGTGAGCGCCGTTTTTTTTGCACAAGATGTGTGCGATTTCATATGGTTTGGCTGTTTAGTTTTGCACGGCCTGGCGGATCTTCAATGCCTACTCGACGAGGGCCGATCCTGGGACAAAGTAAGGGCGGGGGGTCCTAGCGCCCTTTTTCCGCTGCTTTCGGGCGCGAACCACGTGTATCCCGTTCTACAAACCCAAGGATACCACTGATTTTTTCGTTCCGGAGCGTTCGTCCCTAACTTCTACTATGGCAACTGCCATAGGTTTTAAGACTACAGGGTGTCCCATAAAAAAGCCCACCTCCGGCATTTCGCCGTATCACATCCGATCGGTCCGGAATTTGGACCAGAGGTGTATCAGACCCTAAATAACCACAATCCTGAGTTATAGCCCGCCAGTTACAGTAATCTTCGAGATACAACAAAAATAAACTTTATTATCCGTTTTTCATATGGTTTTCGTCGAAATCGACCCTTCGAATATTAAGTGAAAATGAAACGGCAAGCCTGCTTTACCCCTAGAGATGGCCTTGCCTAAAGCCCTTTCCGCGGTTTTTTCGAATTATCGGGGGGTCTCAGTCTCGTAATGTCTAGTAACCCTTGAATAGTGTTAGTAAACATAACAATACTTCAACTTTCAACAAAGTATCTATTTCGCTATCTAACCATCTAAACAGACCAAACTTAAAAATTGGGACTAATTGAGAATTTGGTGAAAAACGGTCATTTTTGGTCGAAAAATCGATATTATTTACATTTTTTAATAAATTTTGCCCATTTTTCACATTTAGGACTACTCAAAAACCATTTATAAACACCCCAACCATCTAATTTGAAAATTGAAATTCTAAGAAAAAAGTTGCCGCCTGATAATGCGAAAGAACCTTTTCCGCAATTACGGACGTAAAATTTGGGATAGAAGATCTAAGAAGGCCGTCGGCGTCATTCAACCCCGTTTCAGAATACTCTTCATGGGAAACGTTTTTGGTCAAGATAACGAAAAGCTTCCCGCTCTCGCTCTCGTTGTTGCCTCGATGATTCTCCATCCGAAATCGGTAAATAGTTTATAAAGGGAAAGAAGACCACCACCGAGCTGTTTATGATTACGATTTCAGGTTTTCTACCTGTGCGGCAGCTACGAGGCGGATCAGAAGGGGTTCCCGATTGTAAGACCTTGCAAGCACCCCAAAATGCTTTTCGTGCCAGAAAGGCTGCACCGGGGACAACCGAGATGGTTTGATCAAGGAGATCGTCGAGTTTCTCCCGTGTCTCCCGCTTTACGCCATCATCGACGGCCGTATTTTGGCGATGCATGGCGGGATCAGTGCGTTACTTTTGCATTTCTGTCGACGGTTCTGGCAGCCCCGTTAGCCTCGTAATCAAATATGGAGGGTTTTTACATTGTTTTTAGCACATTTTCTCTATATTTACAGTACAAAAAATTTCAAAAAAAAAGTTAGAAAGGCGTTTGAAAAAGCCGAAAATTTTTTCCTTAATGTTTGACTTCAGAGATCTCAGTTTTGGCAAAAATCCTTTAAATCGATATAACTTTTCGAGGAGGGAATTTCCGTCAAAACTAATCATTAAGCTTCACATTTATTTTTAATTCTCTATAGTTTTATGTATTTTACATATCGATTTGCGACATGGATCAACGGGACTGCCCATGTGAATTTGACCGTCTTCCAGGCCCGGAGCTGAAGTCGGGAGACCTGCGCAGGGGATTCGACCCAACTGGCGGCCGATCCCAAGAACTCCGTCTCGCTTCTCTCACGAGTGATCCGAACTTCTTGGTGAAAGAGTAAGCCTTTTGCTGCTCGAGAAGTGACGCCAAGATCTCACAAAAAATGCTTTTTCAGATACGCGAACAAGAAGGGTCCGGGATACGTGTATGGCTTCGACGCCGTCAACGCGGCTCGTAAGGCGCTCGGCGTTGACTTCATCATCCGTGCCCATCAGGTCAGCACACAGCTAGACATCACTGGTTCTGGACTGTTAGCGGGCGGGAGGTTAGCGGGGGAAAACCAAATTTTTCCCTGTGGCTCTCTACGGCCTTACATAGCTAAATATAAACCATTTTTATAGCATTTTACATAGTTTTTATATATAAAAAGAATATAAAAAGAATACGAATAATCACTATAACAACTTTTCAAACATTTTGACCATTTTCGAAAAGAACGTAACGATTTTTAAGACATTTTTGCAATTTTTGTAATCTGTGTTTTATTGCGAAAAAATTATGTAATTCCCTAAAAGGGTATATTTTTCGCTAGAAAGCCGTACGGGATTACAGGGGTTTAGCACGGCTGGACCCTAACGGTCCCATGCCCGCAAAAACCGTCTGAAAACGTTAGAATTGCACGGCTCGAAAATTCTACTGTATTTAGGCGACCAATGTCGGCGTCCGGTTTTTCGGAGAATGGCTGCTCTCCCTGTATTCACAGGTGGAGCAACGAGACGCGGATGAGGTTGGAAAAAAAGTGGTCGGTTTTTGGTTTTTTTTTTTGGATTCTACAGGCTACGCGGGGGCTTACCCTTTTTTGTATTTCTTTTTCTACAAACAAAATTGTTAGTATATTTTTCGACGTTCTATCGCAATTTTGAAAAATATCGAAAATCGACGACTCGAAAAACCTTTTTCATTCCATGTCCTCTTTGGAAACGTTTACTACTTACTTTTGCCATAACTGTTTTATATTACACCAGGGTTGAAAAGCCGCTTCGCGACTTTTCAACCCTGGCTCTGTTTTGGACCAATGAAAGTTTACACTTTGCATAATTCGGTCCGACCCATGCTAAAAAAATGAAAAATGCGTTCTCTGCTCCTTTACCTACCGCCACTTCCGGTGTATGCTAATTGATTCCTAACAAAGAGGGTCTCGGATTTTTCAACAAAAACTAAAATTTAATGTCGAAAATAAGCCATTTTGATAAATTTGATATGCGTGCAGTCATCTCGAGCCCATTACGCATCTAATGACGTATCAAACATGCCCCTAACTACTCTCCTTCTTGAGATACGACTGGAACACGCTGACGGAAGTTGCATGCAAAGTGGCACACACACACACAAACACTATTTTTTTATATATAGTAGGATTATGTTGAACGAAAATTAAAACGCTTAGTATAATTTTCAAACCTCTATCGAATGGCCTTGCAAAAAACCCGAGATAATGACGAAAATATCGAAAAAGAAAAGGCCTGTTCTGCCCCCCCTTCCCCATGTAGCATACAACATACAGGGTGTCCCAAAAAAAACGAACCATCTGGCATTTCGCCGTGTTACATCCAATCGGTCCCAAATTTGGACCAGAGGTGTATCAGACCCTAAATAACAACAATCCTGACTTTTAGCCCCGTAGCTACAGTCGTTCTCGAGTTATAACTGAAAATACTGCTTTTCCCGGAATCCTGAACGTTTTTTCGGCTATCTTTGCTGGACTTTGCATCGATTTGCATCGACTTCCGGCTGCGAATCCCCAATTTCGCTTAGAACCTGGGTAATTTTGCGTTGTAAAAAATCGCATAAATCGAAGATTATTTAATTAATTTTACTCTGGAAAAAATTCCTTAAGGTAAAGGACGCCTTCCGGGTCATTTTCATTTAATGTTTAGAGGGTCTAATTCGACGAAAACCCTATGAAAAATAGAAAATAAAGTTTGTTTTTGCCATAACTCGAGAACTACTGTAGCTACGTGGCTATAAGTCAGGATTGTTGTTATTTAGGGTCTGACCCTCTCGTCAAGTGAGACATTAGATGCTACACGGCAGAATCTGGGTAATTCGTTTTTTGGGACACCCTGTATACCTAAAAGCGTTTTTAGCGTGTTTTAGTGCAAATAAACCCGCGTGTTTAGCGGGAGCAGCCGCTGGGAGCCGTGCTGCAATATGATGTCACCTCCAGTTTCACCGCCATCCACTTCCTGAAACTCGGACGCAAGATTGACAGTAAGTCTTCATACATAGATAACTTGCCTTGACAGCTTTTTGTGATTTTTAGCGAGAGCAAAAAGCTTACAACAAAATTAACAATCTTTTTGAAAATTTTTGGCTTTTTGATGAAAGTTATGAAAAAATTAAACCAAAAACGTAACAAATCCCGATTTTTCAAAATTAAAAAATATTTTTATAACATCTTAGCAACACTTTTAGCAAAACTTTTAAAACCGTGATAAAATACACTATTTATTATCAACAGGCAGTTATAATAAAAATTAGCTCCCCCGTTAAACGGGAATCTCCGATAACAGCCCAACGCTCTGTTCGCAGCCGCCGGTGTCTTCATGCAAGAATTCGACTACCTTGCCTGTCGCGACAGGGCCTTCTCGGAAGCGGGCGTGGTGGGTGTATGCACAACGGTTTTTCTGGCAATACTTTCTTCATGTGCATGACTTTTGTTGGTTTGCAGATGGCTGGCGCCGTCAGTCCCCCGAAGCCACAGCCTAAGCCCAGCCAAGAACTGCCGAGCGCCCCGGAAGAGGAGCCGGAAGAGGTTCGGGCCGTAGGGCCTATAACCGGCACATTTATGCATCTTGTCCCACTAAAAAAACACCGCTCTAACTCGAAGCAGAGGTATCGGATCGGAATAATTGTTGCACCATTCGAAAACGCTTGAAACAGTGATCTTACAACAATCTTCAAAACCGTTTGCTTTGAATGCGCATTTTACAAGTTCATTCGCAAGATTTTTAAAATTCCAGAAGTCGTATTCGGGCTAATTTGCCTCAAGTTTATCAAAAAAAATAACCGAAAGCCGCGGTCAATTAAATGCGGGCGGCATTTCGTTACTTTCAGTGCGCTGTAAAACGACGCTTTTATATTGAAAAAATCGTTGTGAAGATGGTTGCGAACACGCCGTTTTACGGGTCGGCTCTTGAATCATTCCGAACCGATACTCTTTTACGTGTCGAGTTAGGCGGGCGATTTTTGATTGGGACTCCCTAGAAACTTTTCTCCTATCGAACCATTTTTCGTGGCCGACTTTTTCAAACACTTTTCTGTTTTTTTTCCAAGGTTTTCTACTTTAAATATAGTTAAAGACTGACTAAGCATAGTACAGAAAGCTTTTATATCTGATGAATACTCATGCGCAAATGAAACGGTGGTTTTCCTGGTGCCGCAGCTAGCAAGAAGTACGATGTTTTTTTACAGGATGATGTCGCTTTGGGGCCGGGAATGGAGGGCACCAAATGAATACGTTCTCGCCGCTACGCCAAAACCCTTAACTCCCGCTCCACGGCAGCTGTGGCGGTGTGACGGGCCGTATGGCTGAGGGGCCCCACAGATGCCTCCGCATAATGATGCCGACTTTGAATAAAAACTTGCAATATATTCTGGACATTGCATCAATCGCACCGAGCCAAACAGCAACAACGAAACAACATGTCACTCGGTACACACGAACAGGAGCAGACTAGCTCGGGAAGTCCAAAATACCCGCAACACGGATCGGGCTGGAAATATGCACACTTATAGGGTCGGCCACGCTAATCAACGCCTCGGTTTCCGAATTTGCTTCAGTGTCACAAAATTTGCGGGATTTGGGTTGTAGTGTCATTCCTAGGCGCCTGAGAAGTGTTTTGTCTCGATGTCGAACTTGTTTGTTTTCATTTCTGTAATCATTTTGAATTTACTAGCTAGAAATTTTTTCGGATTCGACCAACCGCTTCCAGCGGCTTCGCCGCTGCAAGCATCGGGACTTCGTGCACCCCTGCGACCTGCGACGAATGCGCGACCTGGCTCACTCTGTCCAAAATCACCCCAACCTCCGTCCCCCACCCCTTTTACTAAGGAAAAACTTTCAAAGTTAAGTTTAACAATTTAAACTAAAACTTTTTTAGAATTTTTTAATAGTTTGGGAGTTTCTGTCCGCGCTCCATCCGAATCCGAAGAGAGCTAAGCTCTAGATCTTTCCTCCTTCGAGTTGAATTCGGCTTCGGACGGACGGACAGACAGACGCGTCAAGAAAATTATTATAGTTGATTAGTATATTTTATTAGCGCACGGAAGCCCTGGAAGCTATCATACAGCTGTTTTAAGTAGGCTGTTTTTCACCGTTTCCAATACAAAAATCGGCGTCCATACCTTCCTCCTATCGTCGATTTATTCACTTTTTCCACTTTTCGAACATTTTGAGTTTGAGGGCGCATTCGAAAGAGAAAATTTTTCTGAATACGTTGGCGATGCTTGTTTTTCCGCGGTCTGCCAGAAACATCAAAATAATCGGGTCTGCCGTTCAACAATTTTAATTAAAGAATCGCCTTAAAATGTTACGATCCCAAAATTTCAAGCTCTTTAGCAAATTAGGAAAACGCGGCGATTATCAGCGTGGTCGATTCTGTAAGCGACTTCGCTTCTGGGGCACCCTGTTGACCCTACCGGCAGCCCGGAGAAAAAGGTGCATCAGCGACTTCATAAACAATTAACATACGGCAGCGTTTGATTAGAACTGAATAATGGGAGATGCAGTAGTTTTCTCGTCATTTTACCGCCATCTTTTCATATCATTCCGTGCGCCCGATGGGTCATCGTCCCCACCCCGCTGCATCATCCGATGCCTACACTCGGCCGTTCTTCTGGCTTCTGCTTCTCTGCGCCATCCCCATCGTCATCAGTCAAGCCGATAACCAGTAAGATAATTTGTCGCTGACTGCGGCATCCCATTCGCACGCCCGGGGTGTTGAGAGAAACATCCCCCCCCCAGCCGGCACCCAACTTTTGTATCTCGTCTGCCTGTTCATCTACATGTGTGTAAAGTATACCAAAATGTTCGTCTTGCTGTGGCGAGTATTTTGGTATACTTTACACACCTGTAGATGAACAGGGTTTTGAGATCCGGTAGGTGGGGTCGGCTGGGGGTTATCTGGAGTTTAGCCAGCCAATTAGTAAGCCAACCGCAACTCCAACAAGGAATCGTCGCATTAACCGTTTAACATTTTGGCCTAACGCCTACCCTACCCTGTAGGCCTAAACGGTGCCGAACTGAAACACACTTTTGGATCCCTTTCAGGACCAGTAACGTCTCCGATGTGCCAGTTCAAGATCCTCCGAGCAGCACAGCCGGTCTTCCAATCGTGAGCGACTGCTGCATATTCTGGAAAGGGCAAACTTAGTGCGAAAATCCGCGTGCATTCCTTTGCTATGTCTACGAGGCCCTCGACCAGCCCTTTCCCGACTGGCTTCAACAGACCGAACAGAAGGTTTTTAGCTTTATTAAGAAAACATGGCCGTTAGTGTGAACGTTGCGAATCGCCGGAAGTTTGCAAGATCGGCGCCGTGATCGCTGGCCATTTGGACGACGACCACGACCACAACCGACTGTCGGTGTATGATGAATGTCATCCGCCATTTTGCGTAGGCAATTCTGCTACGGCCCATTATTGCCTGCTGTGTTCAGAAAGATGAACAGGACATGTCAGAGGACACCAAGTGCATCAAGGCCGTGAATTTCGACGGGGATAAGCGAGGTATTTTGGAAAACATCCGAAATCTCATTTGGGTGCTAACAAAGACTTCAACCTTCGAAGTGATTTTAAGCAGCTGAGAGTTAGCGTCGAAAGCTCCTTTTAAAATTATCAGATGGAATTTAGCAACGCATTTTCAGGAAAAGTCTTGTTCCCCTTCAACCTTTGTACCCGTGAAATGGTGGCATTCGGTGATTGCAACAACAAGTCACTGTAGAAGTCTTCATTTAAATTATGAATTCTAATTACAGGAGTACGATAATATTTATGCCGACTACCGCTTCATTAACACCCGACTACATGGTGCAATGCGATGCGGGTTTTACAGTCCCAAGGTATGGGAAGCTATTTCCTAAAGAGACAATACATTATTTAGCCTGGTCGTCGCCGTAATTGCGGCATATAAAGGCGGCCCCTTCCACTGGCCATCATATACTTGCATACCGAGTCTTCAACAGACCGCTGGATACTTCAAAGATGATCCGTCACCTCTTCACAACTATCCATACGATGTTGCCGATCTCAAAAACTTTACGGTGGGATGTGTCAATCGAATCAGCAACCTCTATTAATTCCAGTATTGCGAGAAAGGAGGGCGTCCGAGCAAGACAAGTTTGTGCGAACCGCTACCACTCTGCGTCGACAATAACAAGACACTGTAGGGAATTGATTGGAGTATGGTATTTCTTTTGTAGTCCCCCTCGCCATTCACATCGAAGGAAGTGAAACTTGCCACGGAATGTGATTTCCATGCAAGTATCAATACGGTCGAATGGAATACAACGACTGTGTCTTTCTCGACATTGTCAATGCGGCGCTAGGGATTCTTTTCGGCGAGGCGTGCAATGGTATTCTCGCATTTTAAAGATATAACTCTTATTTTAGTCGGGCCCATACGCCGAATTCATGGATGAAGCAGAGAATGTGAAAGTGCACATTGTACTCAACACTACTACGACTAATACCACCGAACCACCCGCTGAAACGAGGCACTCTCGCGACACGGACAGCGGAGAAAAGATTCGATATCCCAGATGCATCAATTCGATTAAATTGTCGGCAAGTTTTGGATAGCATTTTATAGCTCCGTTTATCGAGTAAAAAAGAAAACAAAGCGTTTCTTTTCAGCAAATTGATCGCGAACGGGTAGAAAATGATTTGATGCTGAACTGCGCGACAAACATCTTCGTGCAGACACTTGGTGATGAGGGATTGATGATGGAACCACCACTCTGTGATGGGGACGACGACATTGTGGGATTTTTTTGGTTGTATTGTCAATTCGGAGAGGGTTTACTAGGTATTCTACAAGGCAATTGACTACGTTTCAGCGAATTTGCTGGAATCGCTCCGAGCCTCTGATTGAACGCAATGACACCGCATTGCCCACACCAGAGCAGCAGTTTCCCTATTGGCAATACTGCAAGTTTTAAATCCGTTCATCAATCAACTAATGAATCTAGCCTGCCGATTCCAAGAAATTTGTGGTTTTTAGACGCAGGGGGCGTTGTGACGCTATTGGCTGTTCTTGTGCCCGCCGGCTTCTTATATCACAAGTGAGTTAACTGGTTAACTGAAGAGTCAGAATTCGGGAAACCATTTGGGAAAGTGATTGCCGCAGATCGATTCGTGATCGGGGCTATATTGTAGGAAGCGCTCATCGAGGCTGGGGGCTCTCCCGCTGCCGGAGGTCCAAAAGGCCGAGAGCATCGAACTGCGCGATGAAGATACGGAAGGGAATTGGATGGTTGACTTTGACAGAGTTGTAGGTTTTGCTATACAGGGTGTCCCAAAAAAAAAGACACCGGCCGCATTTCTCTATTTCGGGTCCGATCGATTTGAAATTTTGCACAGAGGTAGCGAAGCCAATTTCCCATGAACACAGAAAGTTTCAACCCGATCGGTCGGCAGATTTTCCCGCTATAGCGAAAATACTTTTTATTTTAGTCAATATGGGGACTTCTGCAATTTGCATCGAAAATCTGCGTAGTTTTGTAATTTACGAGCTGATTTTGCATAATTTTTGCCGAAAAATGCCATTTGCTGTTTTGCGCTTCGCAAAAACGATTGCGCATGAGAAACAAAATAAGGTGAAAACAACCGTTTTTTGAGCACCTAAACACATTTTATTGAAGTTTTGGTCAGTTTGATCTGTCTCGTCCTCGACACAGCGCTCGACGGGCGCCAAATTAATACTTAAATTAAAATGGAGGCTTTAAGCCTATGCATAAGCCGAAAAATAAGTTAAATCAAACGGCGAATGTATGTTACAATCCAGGTTTCTTGTATCTGACGGTTTTGTGGACCCTATTTACTTCCCATACGCAATCGTTTTCACGACGCGCAAAACAGCAATGGTATTTTTGGCAAAATTTATGCAAAACCAACTCGTAAATGACCAAATGACGCAGATTTTCGATGCAAATCGCAGAAGTCCCCATATTAAATAAAAAATAAAAAGTATTTTCGCTATAGCCGGAAAATCCGCTGACCGATCGGGCTGAAACTTTCTGTGTTCATGGGAAATTGGCTTCGCTACCTCTGTGCAAAATTTTCAAATCGATCGGACCCGAAATAGAGAAATGCGGCCTGCGTCTTTCTTTGGGACACCCTGTAGATATCATTTGCGGATCCGTGTAGGCAGGGAACAAATTGAGTGTTACAACAAGCTCCCAGGATTTGGAAGTTCGATTCGTCGAATTAGAACGCTTAAGATTTCTGGAGACCCCGCTACGGTGCAGCCAGGCGTCCTCCACTTCGCCAAAGAAGGTCACATCGCATTGCAGACCAAGCAGAAGGAAACGGTCGGTTTGCGCAAAAAAAAAGACTTTCTAACTCCAAAAGCGTTGGATCGGCTATTTGAAGCAAAAGATCAATTTTCTTTCCTGTTGTTCCTTAATTTTTCTAGGGTTCTTTCATGGGGCCACCCCGTCAAGGTGAACGAAAAATATTCCCTGCTTTAGCGATCCAAACGGATCAACGAGGTAATGCTGTTCTTCTACTACCCGGTTAAAATTTTTTAAAACGCAAAAAGCTGTATTTTCTCAAATAGTAGGGTCTGTGGATTTTCTCAAATAGTAGTTTTTTGGGATGGCCTATCGTAAGCGTCATTGAATTGGTGATCCTCAGCAAAATACACCGTCGCCACTACAAGAAATCAAGTGCCAGCAGCCTGATGACCCCGTCGCCATCGCCAAGAATATGATCCAGGTGCTGGGCGGTGCTGATCTGTATTTGCAAGCGAATATTGGACAGGTATGCAAGGGAACAGCCAAGGTGGGATTTTTTTCTTTAATTTTGGATTTGGAGTTTGGAATAATTTTTTTGCTGCCGGCTCCGGTGGCCTAGTAATTTAATATATAAAGTGTTTTCAAATTGTTTTTCGTCAGTTTTAGCCACATTTAAAGTCGCAAAACTTGCAGAAAAAAAAGTTAGAAAATGTCTGAAAAAAGTGCACGGCGGGAAATTCTAAAGAACCGCCTTCCGCTAGCGCGCGGGCTCGCCAAACCCAAAATTTTTATCTACGACGGGTCTAACGTCGGCGATTCCTTAGATGAGGGATTCCCTAGATCTAGATTGCCTAGATCGTGCATGCATTGATACAGGTCCGAATTTTAATGTTCGTTCCGCAGGCCTTTCCGAAGTTTGACTCGGCCGAGCTGCTGGTGCTGTTCGAACGTGCCAAGGAGATTGTGAGTCAGCATCGTGGTGTGGTCCGAATTACCGGGCCTGTTTGGTTCGTCGGCAGCCTGAATGGACATGTAAGTGTGATCGAAGAGACATACGGGCCTCCTTGAGAAACTCGCGAAATTCGAGAAAAACCAATATAACAGGTGTCCCAATATTCAATAGTACGTAATAGCAGTAGGGTTTCGTACGACAACATTGAATTCACGCCTGTTTAGTTCCCGACGCTCTGGCGCGTCTTCAAGGCCTATTCGACGATGGCCGCTCCCGGGACTAAGTATGTTCATAGATTAATCAAATGGCACTAAATCGTAGATCAGTCGGTTTTTTCCACCCGCCGGCGTTTTAAATTCCCCTTCGACAATTTCCATGTTGACTCTTTCCTCTTCGATCGATGAAGACGTAAATAAACGACCACCAGGGTTGAAAAGCCGCTTCGCGACTTTTCAACCCTGGCCCGTATAAGCCCATGAAATTCTGCCCTTTGCATAATTCGCCCGAATTTGTCATGAGAAATGATGAAAAACGCTCCCTCTCTCCGATTATATAGGCTATCGCCACTTCCGGTGCATGCTAATTTTTTCCTAACAAAGAGGGCGCCCGTTTTTTAAAGAAAAAACCAATTTTAATGTTCAAAATAAGATAATTTGCAAAATATTATACGTCTGCAGTCATCTCGGAAGCATTACGCACCTAATGACGTATCAAACTTAACTTAAAAACTTTCCCCTATCGAGTTACTACTGGAACACGCTGACGGAAGTTGCATTCAAATGCACACACACACACAGACACTATTTTTTATATATATAGTAGGATGTAGCATTAAGCCGATGCCTGAACGTCCCCTTTAACTGCCCGATAACGAAGGTGGCTGTGGGGTGATGCAATTTTGTGAATTTGCAACCCTGCTTTTCTGAAAACTGGGAAAATTTTGGTTGCTCTTGACACCTTGCTTTTCGGCATACGGTGGTGTGCGTTTAGGCTCGTATTCCTGGGCAACGTCGGCAATACGGAAACCTGGTCGCTGCCAGCGATTGTCCTTGTCATCGCTACCATGATCATCTACCCCGACAGCGTAGGTGTTGCGCTTCCCCCACGCACAAAGCCGATCCAATGCTTTTTGTGCAAAAGGCTTTTATGTTTTTCTGAAATCGGTATATGTCGGCTACGCGGGGGGGGACAATTTTACGCGGGGGGCGGGATAGGCAGGCTTTTTTGAATGTTTTCGTTATTTTCTCGGAATTTTTGCGACGGCACTCGATAGAGCACCGAAAAATATACTAAGAGTTTTTGTTTTAGCTCAAATGAGTGTAATATAAAAAAGTTATGGCGAATACAAAGATAAGCTTTGAAAATCGGGTTGAGCGGCTGTTTTTCGACATACGCGCTATTTTTTCGACATTTTAAAGATGCCATTCAATAGTGCATCAAAAAATATACTAAGAATTTTAATTTTAGGTCAAAATAATGTAATATAAAATAGTTATAACAAAAACAAGTATTAAACGATGTTTTCATGAAGGACATAGAAGGAAATCAAGTTTTCGACATTTTCGACATTTTTACAAATTTTCTTGATTGCGATTCGACAGAGCGTCGAAAAACATGCTAAGAGTTTTGTTTCTAGCAAAAAGAAACGCAAAAAAAATAGTTAGCTCGGCCCCAACAGTCCGTCCCCCCCGCGTAGCCGACATATACCCTAAAATCCTACCTTATATAATTTGGTCGCGTATCTTTGTGTGTGTGTGTGTGTCCGGCGCCAAGGACGGCTACTTTGCATAATTCCAAAAAAATACAAATATCCTCATTCTTGCAAGTTGCACGTACGGGTGTCGTCGGAGGAAGGGAGGGGTCCGAAGGACCCAAGCTCTTGGAAAGTCAAATTTCTCATGCAAAGGCCGCATTCCAGCGCTCAAGGCCCGCGAAGCGGGTCTTGGGCGCTGGTTTTCAAATATTTTTGTGAAACGGACCGGGGTCTTGTTGGTTTCTGGTAAAAGCGCTTTCAAAGCGGGCTCGCAAATCAGACCCCAAGGGCCGTAAACGTGCCTTCTCTAACACCACGCAGATGATATTCCGGATCCGGATGATAGTTACGCCATTCGAAAGCCCTTGAAACGGAAAGTATACAACAAGCTTCAAAACTATTCCCAATAACAGTCAGGAACCGACTTGTTCCGGATGTCTGACAAGGGTTGTGAGATTTGCAACGTTGCTAAAAGTCCGGAAATGTACCATATGCCGCCGTTGCTTTAGATTTTCTACCTCTTCGGTACATTGGAACGTATGCTGGAAGAGACTGGTGCAAAATATATCGACGAAGACGAAGCCGAAGGAACGGCTGGTGACCGGCAGATCGTAATGAAGAAAGCCGTCGATCTCTTCGTTGGCAGTATGCCACTCTACGCTACCGTCGACGGCCGGCTTCTGGCGATGAGCGGCGGGCTTTGTTCGTTTTTTTTGATACATTGGCAACATCAGGGCGATCTCACAAGTCTCTCTACTTCATTGGGCTCTCGTTCCTTGCACTTTTAAGAAAATCTATGCGCATTAAATCTTAATCTTGCGGTTTTGCAGGCCCGGAACTGACGCCCAAGGACATTCGTGATGGCTTTGACCCGACGGACTACCGGAAGGCGCGCTTGCGCAGTGGAACCAGCTGCAGCGACCCGCATTGGCTTACGGCCCGGTGCGTTGCAAAGGCCACCGTGAGAAAATCATAGGTTCTAGGGGACGCCCGGTTCTGGTTTTTTACCGGGGGGGCGGGTTCTCGGGGGTCAGGTCCTTCCCTTTGCTTCAGCCGACCTGGTGGCACTTATATATTCCAGCTACGCACGCAAGCCGTGCCGGGACTTCATCGGTTATTTGTTTGGACAGGCCCCGATTACCGAAATTCTTGCCCAGCTGGGAATGGATTTCATAATCCGTGGCCGCCAGGTAATCCATCTTTTTGTAGTCTGAATCACAGTATCTCACAATTCAAAAATGGTTTCACTTTCAGAAAAATTCTGGCACATTTCTGAACAAACAGCATGTCATTTTGTGCTCTCACAAAGTGACCCACGAAAGCTTAGTGCGGCGTCTCGAAATTGGACTAGTCTAGCGGTCCTTTCTCATTATCGGGAGGGGGTAGTGCAAACCAAATTTTTTTGTATCAGTCTAGAAAGTATCAGGTTGGAACGAAAGTTCTGTCGCCGAGATTTTGGAAGGCTGGCTAAATTCGTAGATAGCTCCATTCTAGACATGCGATATGTCATTTTGTAGGTCTCGGCCTGAACGGTTCCGGGAGAAGGGTCCTGGGCCCGCAAAATCAAGAACGGCCGAGATACTGGCCCAAGAAGATTTTTCAAAAATTACGAGAAAGTGTTTTTGCAAGTTATCTCTGCATGGAAACATTTGCATGCGATACCTTTAACGCCAATTGATAGCTCTCGAGGGGTAGATATCGATAGACCTTGAGATCATCCAAATTGGACCCTGGATGGCCGAAATATGGCCTCTTAAAATCTGGCTCATTTCTTAGAACTTTTCTCGATTTCGCATACATTTTGTCAAAATTTGCCGGACCGGTCCAAAAATAAAATCGGCAATATTTCAGCACCGACCGTATATGGAAATGGTATGGGGGAAATGGGGAAAAGTTCTAAGAAATGGGCTAAACTTCAAGGGGCCATATCTCGGCCATCCAGTGTCCAATTTTGGTGATCTCAAGATCTATCGATAACTACTCCTCGAGAGCTATTGATTGGCGTTAAAGGTATCGCATGCAAATGTTTCCATGCAGAGATAACTTGCAAAAACACTTTCTCGTAATTTTTGAAAAATCTTCTTGGGCCAGTATCTCGGCCGTTCTTGATTTTGCGGGCCCAGGACCCTTCTCCCGGAACCGTTCAGGCCGAGACCTACAAAATGACATATCGCATGTCTAGAATGGAGCTATCTACGAATTTAGCCAGCCTTCCAAAATCTCGGCGACAGAACTTTCGTTCCAACCTGATATTTTAATAGTGTTTTCAGTAAAAATAACTATAGTTCAAACCAGGGTTGAAAAGCCGCTACGCGGCGACGCGGCTTTTCACCCCTGCCCTTCGCGCGGGGATCTTGAAAAGTTGGGCTGTGGTGAATTCGGGTGAAGTGCTAGAACGAACCCAAAAATAGCAAAAGCAACCGACCACGAGCTTGACAAAATCTGTAATGCGTCTCCTAGCCCTCAAATACCCCTAAACCTTTCGACTATGCCCTAAAATCCTTCCCCTTCCCGATATCTTGATAACACGTTTTTTTCGAGCCATTTATGCAAAGTGTCTACACACACATGAACCATTTTTGTAATAGTAGGATAGCAAAATTATCTAAAAAGTTTTGAGAAAGTCGACATTTTGGTCAAAAACCTTAGATAACTTTTCAAAATCCCTGACGGCTTGACATTGGCTTTCAAAAATAAAGCGGATTTTTAGTTAACGGCTACCGGAGCCGCTTCGTTTGGTGATTGGATGATGTCCCTCTCCATGGCGCCTTGGCAGAACCGAGAACCTTTCTGCGGCGCAAAGGTTTTTTGTTGCTCAGCCTTAGCTGGTCGCAGTGGCAGGAAAACGCGAGAACGTGCAGAAAGACCATAGTGTGGTTTCCTAAATGAGGAGCCTTCTTTTGATTCTGGAAATTTGACGGCGACAGTAGGCCTATTTTGCGCCGCATTTCGCGCCGATTCCCAAGCTGTTTTCGGAAACTGCGAAATGTTCATTTTGCAGAATTTCCGAAGCTGTTTAGCTGGAAGAGCGTCCAACATGGTCAACCATCAATGGCGATTAATGTCTGAAAAAAGATCCAGGCAAAACCAACCCCCCAGATTGTTGACAGAAACAACGACGACGACAACGTTTAAGAAACCTGAATTGGAGCAAAATCTGGAAAAATTGACGTGATATAGCCAGGGACGTAGCGTCACGGCCAATCAAACAGGCCGAAAACGGCAATGTGCCGGGAGGGGCAAAAGCGTCGATAGGAGCGGAACGTAGCGGGCGCCAAGAAGTTTAAGCTCTTATAACTTTTTCAAACCGACTTAATAATGAAAACCCAATATCAATTATTGCAGAGTAGAATTTTACGGTTCGAATGATACCAAATACAGCCAGTTAGCCCTCCGAAATACCACTTTTCACAAAATCGCCAACCAATTTTAGATAGACAATTCGTCGAGCAAAATGGGCGCTGTGCTACAATACGATGGCGCTACGCGTCTCACGACGATCCGCTTTATTCACGGCCATTATTACAAAGGTTAGTTTTTTGCGCTCGCCAGTGTGAAATAATATATGTCCTAATTGCAGATCGTGACGAGTTCGTGAATGCTTTTGATTCATCTGCTGCTGATAAGGATATCTTTGCGACATGCCCGATAGGCGTCTCGTCAAAGGTACATTCATTCAAGTATTAGCGGGGGAGCAATTTTTTAACGATGCAGCAGGGCATAATTTTTTGAGAACTGGATTTAAGGCTAAATTGATTAAATTTAGGTATTTTCCTTAGTATTTTATACTGTCTTTATTACACAACAAACGTAAATAAAGATATAAACGCTTTTGAAAATTTTTAGAAATTGGGAAAGACGGACGTCAGTAACTGAGATCTATAAAAATTTGTAATAAAGTCTGGTAATGTTTCAGCAATCGGAAACTGCAACACGATTAAGGGGACTTTTAATTCATTACTACCGGGGTTGAAAAGCCGCTTTCGCGTCTTTCCAACCCTGGCCCCCGTCTAGCGTCATAATATGCTTCATTTTGCATAATTCTCACGAATTCCGATGACAAAAAAATGAAAATCTCTCCCTCCGCCCATTATATAGGCTCGCGCCATTTCCGGCATATGCTAATTTATTCCTAACAAAGTGAGTGCTCCATTTTCTAACAAAAACTTAATTTTAACGTCGAAAATAACATAATTTGCAAAATCTGATGTGTGTGCAGGCATCTCATCGCCATTACGCACCTAATGACGTATCATACGTTGCTTAAAACCCTTTCCCTCTCGAGACATCCTCCGGACACCCTGACGGAAGTTGCATGCAAAGTGGCACACACACACAGACACTATTTTTTTATATATAGTAGGATGCAGGCATAGGCCGAATTTAAAAAATTGCCTTGCCCCCCAAGCAAAAAAGTTGCTTTCCGCTAGCACGGAAGCACCACTTTTTATCTCAGATCAATTTTGTTTGGAAAATCCGGCTCCACATGGTTTCTTCGGTGCCCATCGCTGCTAAAAATTTGAATCCGATCGGATAAAAGACGACCAAATGCCGCGCCGATGTTATTCAGACACCCTGCCCCTTCAGAACCCTTTCAGCCCCTTGATTGTTTCCCATCGCCGTCCATTACCGACCGATACCTCGAAAACACATTCCCTTTTTTCCAGAATGCCGCCAATAGTTCGGAATGGCCCCCGGAGAAGAGCGAATCGAACGAATCGAAGCCGGAAGGCGTCCCCAAGTGATCGGGTCAAACACCAAAGCCTGAACACGGCTCCGAAAAGATGTTAATACCCGGCTGCAACTATATGTGTCAATCTCGAATAAACGCTGATTTCAAAGCGGTTCCAGTAGTCGTTCGCATAGACACACGTTCACACGAATATCGAGAGTAAATGCTGTCAAACCCACCTGGTTATCCGTTATACTACATGGTTGTAAAGCCTATCAAAATGTACAGCCTGGATACAAAAATTAATCGTTCTATGCACCTTAATCTTGTAGCATACCGGATGTTATTAGAATAGAACAAATCAGCATTTTTGCGGCGGGCGCGTAGTTAGTTTTTAAGACATAGCAGACTGGTCTGGGCGCCTGATGGGGCTTCTTCCTCTCCCAGCTGCATCACCAGCGGCCTACGTTCGGCTGTTGTTCTGGTTTCTGCTTCTCGGTGCTCTTCCAATCGCGATGAGTCAAGCCGATAACCAGTAAGGGACTTTGTCACAAACTATGGGCTTCCCATCCGCTCGCCCTTGCCTGTTTTAGAGGTGCGTAGGGTGTCCCAAACAAACACACCCCCTCCAACTCGACGTAGAAGTATCGGATCGAAATGGTAGTTACACCATTCGAAAGCCTTGAAAAAATGATCGCCTCGCTCTGGGATTAAGCATTAAGGAACGGCCCTTTGCAACTCCATAACGGCAAAATCCGGCTACATTGCTTCCGGATCTTGACGACAATTAGCTAGTATGCAACTCCTAGAAACCGGACAAAAACATGATTTTGTAGATTGTTGCAAACTCGCCGTTTCAAAAGCTTTCGAACGGTGTAACTATCGTTCCGATCCAATACTTCTATGTCGAGTTAGGGGGTAGGTGTTTTTTATTGGGACATCCTGTATACGTCCTAGCCCTTGGGGACCTATCCTTAGATTCCGTTCAGAACCAGCAACGTCTCCGATGTGCCAGTTCAAGATCCTCCGAGCAGCACAGCCGGTCTTCCAATCGTGAGCGACTGCTGCATATTCTGAAAAGGGCAAACTTAGTGCGAAAATCCGCGTGCATTCCTTTGCTATGTTTACGAGGCCCTCGACCAGCCCTTTCCCGACTGGCTTCAACAGACCGAACAGAAGGTTTTTAGCTTTATTAAGAAAACATGGCCGTTAGTGTGAACGTTGCGAATCGCCGGAAGTTTGCAAGATCGGCGCCGTGATCGCTGGCCATTTGGACGACGACCACGACCACAACCGACTGTCGGTGTATGATGAATGTCATCCGCCATTTTGCGTAGGCAATTCTGCTACGGCCCATTATTGCCTGCTGTGTTCAGAAAGATGAACAGGACATGTCAGAGGACACCAAGTGCATCAAGGCCGTGAATTTCGACGGGGATAAGCGAGGTATTTTGGAAAACATCCGAAATCTCATTTGGGTGCTAACAAAGACTTTGAAACCGTCGAAGTGATTTTAAGCAGCTGAGAGTTAGCGTCCAAGCTCCTTTTAAAATTCTCAGATGGAATTTACCAACACATTTTCAGGAAAAGTCTTGTTCCCCTTCAACCTTTGTACCCGTGAAATGGTGGCATTCGGTGATTGCAACAACAAGTCACTGTAGAAGTCTTCATTTAAATTATGAATTCTAATTACAGGAGTACGATAATATTTATGCCGACTACCGCTTCATTAACACCCGACTACATGGTGCAATGCGATACGGGTTTTACAGTCCCAAGGTATGGGAAGCTATTTCCTAAAGAGACAATACATTATTTAGCCTGGTCGTCGCCGTAATTGCGGCATATAAAGGCGGCCCCTTCCACTGGCCATCATATACTTGCATACCGAGTCTTCAACAGACCGCTGGATACTTCAAAGATGATCCGTCACCTCTTCACAACTATCCATACGATGTTGCCGATCTCAAAAACTTTACGGTGGGATGTGTCAATCGAATCAGCAACCTCTATTAATTCCAGTATTGCGAGAAAGGAGGGCGTCCGAGCAAGACAAGTTTGTGCGAACCGCTACCACTCTGCGTCGACAATAACAAGACACTGTAGGGGAATTGATTGGAGTATGGTATTTCTTTGTAGTCCCCCCTCGCCATTCACATCGAAGGAAGTGAAACTTGCCACGGAATGTGAATTTCCATGCAAGTATCAATACGGTCGAATGGAATACAACGACTGTGTCTTTCTCGACATTGTCAATGCGAGCGCTAGGAAATTCTTTTCGGCGAGGCGTGCAATGGTATTCTAGCATTTTAAATATTTGACTCTCGTTTTAGTCGGGCCCGTATGCCGAATTCATGGATGAAGAAGAGAATGTGAAAGTGCACATTGTACTCAACACTACTACGACTAATACCACCGAACCACCGGCTGAAACGAGGAACTCTCGCGACACGGACAGCGGAGAAAAAATTCGATATCCCAGATGCATTAATTCGATTAAATTGTCGGCAAGTTTTGGTTAGCATTTTATAGCTCTGTTGACCCAAGACAAAACTTTTTTTTCAGCGAATTGATCGCGAACGGGTGGAAGATGATTTGATGCTGAACTGCGCGACAAACATCTTCGTGCAGACACTTGGTGATGAGGGATTGATGATTGAACCACCACTCTGTGATGGGGACGACGACATCGTGCGTGGGATTTATTTTTGTTTGTGTTGTCAAGTCGGACAGGGTTTTCTGATTCTACAATATAATGACCAGGTTTCAGCGAATCTGCTGGAATCGCACCGACCCTCTAATGGTGCGCAATGACACCTCGACACCCGCGCCAAAGCAGCAGTTGCCATATTTACAATATGGTGTGTTGTATTTCTTTCAAAATAACCAGATTTAGGTGGAGGCAGCGTTGCTGCGGTCACCTTATTGGTTGTGATCGCGACTGCAGCTTGCCTCTATCAACAGTCGGTAGTTTTCTACCGTATGCGGCGGGGGTAAAAGGTTCTGCCTGCGCCCGCCTTCGACGAAATTGAACAACTACCGCCTCTGAGAGAAACGCCATAACTTTGAAAATCCACTCCAACCGATCATAGCTGGAAAAATCCTATTTCGAAAAAGGCGTGCGCACTCGCAGTTTCGATAATCTTAGATATTTCAAAGATTGCATTTTAAAGTAGGGCCCTTCCTTGATTTTGAAACTCATAATTTTTGAGGTTGGCATACTCGACCACGTCTGCGCGCGTGGTCCGCACCAAGGCCATGCGATAACCGCCTTCTCTTTGCTCTTAGGAAACTCTGGATCTTCAAACTTGGTGCTGTGCCGTTGCCAGGGCTGCAACTGGCCGAGAACATCGTGTTGAAGAAACAGAACATCGAAGGGAATTGGTTGCAGAAGTTTGAGGAAGTGGTAGCGTCACTCAAGCTGATGCTATCCAACAAGTTTTAGATGGACGATACACCGCCGCATGTGAAGCCAGGAAAGCTTCGATTTTCGCTGAAAGGCCATATCGCTCTCCAAGTCGCTGATTCGGTATGTCTGCCACAGTAATATAATTTTTTGCCGAGGGGGTTGCCTGCAGCTTCCGAATAACTGCATCTACAGGGTGTCCCAATCACAAACACCCTCCAACTCGACAAAAAGTATCGTATCGGAATGATAGTTACAACATTCCAAAGCCCTTCAAACGGCGAGTTCGCAACAATTTTCAAAACCATGTTTTGATTTAAGCCCGCCATTTTGTAAAATGTTGCGGTTTTTCTGAGTCGCATCCGAGCTAATTTGCCTCAATTCCTCCATACAAAATGCAAACTTGTCGTTTCCTTTGGATTTCAATGGATTAGCTATCGTTCATATTCGATACTTCTGCGTCGAGTCAGAGCGGGTGTTTTTTATTTGGACACCCTGTATTTCGAAAATTGCCACCGCGATCTCAACTTATTCAGAAACCGGAGCAAGTCGTCATCGTAATGGAACCGGGCGCTACGAGAACTGAGGGAGGGAAGGTAGGAGCCGAACAGTGGTCGGGGGTAACTTCGCCAAGGTTAAAAAAAGCCTGGTGCAAAGGCTTCGTTCATAGGCCCTCCCCACGCGATAAGTCTTAAAAGCTGATGACTATGCTTGTATTGGGTTAGTGCTGCTAAAAGTTACATCAAACGCTTAGTCTGTTTGAAATCCACCAAATGCGCTAGCTTGCGATCCCGTTGCCAGGCCTCAAACCACCAATGTTTAGAGGAGCAATGACGGGACGGCCGCCGAGAATGGAGGGAAGAATCAAGACGACACTGAAAAGCCCAAACCGTTCAAGGCGGAGAACCTCAAACCAGAAAAAATCCCGGCAGATACCGAGCAGCGACCTGGGCCAACCGAGCCCCAGCCCGTCGCAACCGAACTCGCCAAGAAGTTCTTGACTCGCTTGGCCGAAGGAGACATGGTTTCCAGTTCGAATCGAGAGGTCTGAATTCGATTAGCAATGCCACGACGTTTTTACAGCCGTACGTGACGTTTGTTGAATGGGAACTCATCGCTCTGTTCGAGCATGCCGATCAACTCGTCCGCAAGACCAAAGGCGTGGCGCACATCACTGGGGCTACCTGGATCATTGGCGACATCCATGGCGACGTGAGTCTCAGCGGCCCCGCAAGTTCATTTCAGGTTGCTAGTTCAACACCCTCTCGCGCGTCTTCCGGGCCTACTCGACCCATGCTACCCCGGGACAAAAGTGGGTTAAAAGGGGTGGCCTTGAAGTGGCGGTGCTGGCCGGCGTGCGCGTTCATACTGTTTTATTTGGCCGGCGGCAAATCCGCGGCGGAGTTTTTGATATCTACACTATTTTTTGCGGGGTCTTCTCGAAGCCATTTGATGCAGCATTAAAAAATATACTAAAGGCTCGAATCATTGCCCAAAATAAAGTAAATCTGTAAAGAAAAAGAACGTGCTACGTTTTAGAATGCTCTTCCTTGGCGATGTCGTCGACCGCGGGAAACGCCAGCTGGCATGCTTGGTGCTGGTCGTATCTGCACTCGTTCTGCATCCAGACACGGTGGACTCTTGAGCTGTTTAGCAGCAGACAATTTACTATCGAAAGTGTTAGTCAAATGACTCGTAGTAAAATTAGTTAATGTTTATCAAAAACAATACAAAGAGGTTTGGCACTATCGGGGGGGGGGGAGGGGGGAGGGGGTACTAGGCAGTTCTACGCTTTACCAAAAGTTCGTTTTCTCCGCACCCACCCCCCGGTAATGCGAAAGAACCTCTGGTAACAGGAAATGAGCCGCTTGCTTTGGACCAGAAATTAACGAATCTGCAACATTCTTCCGCCATTCCAGAACTTCCAAGCGTCTGACACCTATTTTTTTTGCAGATTTTTTACCTGTCCGGCAACCATGAAGCCGAAGAACAGAACGAGAAATATGGCTTCCACGACGAGCTCCGATGTGATGGATATTCTGGGCTGCTCTATCTGGCAATCCTGAATTTCTTCAAAAGCTTGCCCGTCGCGGCCGTCGTCGACAAGCGTATCCTTGCCATGCACGGCGGGCTAGGTGGGCGTTTCCTGCCACTGTTTCCGTTTCCGACCTTCCCCCCGATTCCGAATCTGCTTTCATATATTGCAGAATCGCTTTTCTCTAAAGCTACTGTCTGTTCTGTCCCCCCATTTCCCACCGCGTAAAATTCCCCCCCCCCCCCGCATAACCGACATATACCGAAGTTTCGTCCTTTTAAAAGAAACCCTATCATCATACGGGCCTGATAAATGATAAAAAGAATGTGCAATTTTCCCCTCTTACGATTTGCACAGGGGATATATACAGGGTGTCCCAAAAAAAACGAACCATCTGCCATTTCGCCGTGTTACATACAATCGGCCCAAAATTTGGACCAGGGGTGTATCAGACCCTAAATAACAACAATCCTGACTTATAGCCGCGTAGCTACAGTCGTTCTCGAGTTATAACGAAAATACTGCTTTTCCCGGAATTCTGAACGGTTTTTTCGGCTATCTTTTTGGACTTTGCATAGATTTGCATCGACTTCCGGCTGCGAATCCCTAATTTCGCTTAAGAACCTTGGGTAATTTTGCGTTGTAAAAATCGCTTAAATCGAAGCTTATTTAATTAATTTTAATCTGGAAAAATTTCTTAAGGTAAAGAAGGCCTGCCGGATCATTTTCACTTAATGTTTAGGGGGTCTAATTCCACGAAAATCCTATGAAAAATAGAAAATAAAGTTCGTTTTTGCCATAACTCGAGAACTACTGTAGATACGGGGCTAAAAGTAAGGATTGTTGTTATTTAGGGTCTGATACACCTCTGGTCCAAATTTGGGATCGATTGGATGTAACATGGCGAAATGCCAGATGGTTCGTTTTTTTTGGGACACCCTGTAGTTGAAAAATACCATACTAAAATTTTTCCAACCAGTGTCGGAATCAGAAAAAATTCTGCAAGTCATTCTAGGGCCCGAGATCACGGCTGAAGATATCCGCAATGGTTTCGAGCCGCGCGATGGATTGAAATACTGGATGATTCAGGGGATTCAATGGAGTGACCCAAATTTCAAGGTCAAAAGGTTTGTCACGTTTACACCGTATTTGTGGATTTCTTTCAGTCTTCACGATATTTTCTGGGAGAGCCCTTTTTGGCAAACTTTTTCTCAGAACGTTATTTTGCTCATTCGTGCAGTTACGAGCCGAACAAGAGCCGCGGCGCCGGCTGGCGCTACGGAGTTGCAGCCATCGAAGAGGCTCGTCGAAAATTCGGCATTCAATTCATCGTTCGTGCCCATCAGGTTGGTGGCCAGTTCCTAGCTTGGTATTGCTTAGGCTTAGGCGTAGGCTGAGACTTACGAGTAGACGTTTTTTAGTGTCGTCCGGACTTTGGAATGAAACCAAGCCTAACTTGTGCAGAATTTTGCGCTGATGCCGAATATTGTTATCGTTTTTGCGGAATCGTCAGTCGTTTACTTTACCCCCCCCCCAGCTGGAAGTTTTTCGCTATAACTTTTTTATTTTACATTATTGCAGGCTCAAATTAAAACTCTTAGTATATTTTTTGACGCTTTATCGAATGGCGTTGCAAAAATTCCGACAAAATAAGCGAAAATACCGACAACTTTGAGACCCTTCCGCTGTGGGGGGTGGGGTAAAGTAAACTCTTACCAGCTGATTTTTAAATAACCGATCCGAGGCCTTGAGGTCCATCGAAAAAGTAACCGATTTGTCGGACTTTTTTAGATTCAAATAGTCTATGTCTTTCGAAATGGCTATTCCGCAAAATTGCTAATTATATTCGGAATTAGCGTAAAATTCTGCACAAGCAAGGCTCAGTCCCATGGAAGTTCGGACGACACCCAAAAACCACTTCTTGTCAGGCTTATTCTCTTTTTTCATCCTCATTCTACCAATATTAGGAAATGAACGTCGGTGTGCGCTTTTTCGGAGATTGGTTGATCTCGTTGAACACGTCCGGCTGGCGCAGCCAGCGTTCCAATCAATCGGAATATAGCAAACAGAGAAGGCGAATTTGTCTTGAAGACGACGAAGGCCCGAGATCGGTAAGCTTTCTTTGAGCATCACTTTTGTACACACGCCGATGACAATAATGAGGATATATTTGGGTTCCAGGAGATCAGCGGCGTGCTAAACTATGACGGCGGGGAAACGTTCACCATGATCCACTTCGTCCCTTTCCAGAAGCCCTACAAGTGTGGGACATGGTTGACAACTTTAAAAGCGCGCGTCCGGGCCGTTGAGTCAACCTAAGCAAAAGCCTGGACGACTAGCAGAAGTAGCCTTACAAGAGACGTTTTTGAGTAAAATCGCGGTTACGAGTGTGTGCATTTGCATGCGCACTTCCGTGACGTTGTTCCGCACCTAGAGCCACGGGGAAAGCGTTTTTTTTTTTGGATAGGGACGACGGGATTAGGCGTATAAAATGGACTGCACGGAGGAAAAAGTCTTGAAAAATTGCGCTTTTCGAGAGCAAGATTAGGTTTTTTTGCGAAATTCTCGGCCGGCCTCTTCATAGAGATCATTTTTCAGCGCACGTCGACTTTGCCAAAGATTTCACCTCGAAGGTGGCTCTTGAAGGGGCATTCTCGGAAAGCAACTACGACAGCGTTGCCAGCGTACGGTTTTCTCATAGCCTGTACAAAACGTGCTTAGCGTTGCAGCATTTTCATTCTCACACTGAAAACAAAACTTTCAGCCGTTCATTCGCACGTCGAAGGTTCGCGACATGGGCGTGAGTGTTTTGCAATGTTTGCATTTTGCGTTTCACACTGTCTGCCTTGCCAAATTGCCCTTACGTTTCAGGATGACCAGACCGTTCGAGCCCGAGCGAGACGAGCGCCGGAGAAGGGTAGCGAAGAAAAGGCACGGTCCATTTCTCTCTCTCTCTCTCTCTCTCTCTCTCATTCTTCACTCTATCTCTTTCTCTCTCTCGCCCTCTCACTTTTTCTCTGTCTCTCTCTCACGCTTCCTCCCCAATAAACATGAGATTATTACATTACAGCTTGATCGGACCCAGGAGGACCCCACCGACGCCGACGCCAAGCCTTAGCCACAGACCCCGGGTCAAGCCGAGATCTTAAATCACTGTCTCCGTCAGCATCCGTGCCTAGAAAAACTCGTTCCTTCGCTAATTATTTTTCTGTGATCTGTGCCTGCTTTTTGAATAAATTATGGAGCGGTAAGAGATGGATACCATACGGCACAAACCCCATTCTCGCTCGAACGGGCAAGAAAGCCGTCCACCCATTTCTTAAAAAAGCGTAAAAGTAAAATCCGCGTCGTGTTGTTAGCTAGGGGCGGCAATTAACATCCGGATTTTGCATAGAATCCGCAGTTTCCATGGATTTTGGTCCCAAAATTCGTATTAGAATGCCTTTGTTGAGAAGCGAAAGGTGCTGGTATTCTCGTTTTTCCGAGAGCTTCCCGTCGAGCCGAGACACCTGAATCGTCAAAATCGGACGCTTCGGCAACCCGCTAGAGGGGGTCGATTTTTTTGGACATACTGTAGACTCTTATACTATTTTTACCGACTTTCCCTACCTTTCAGGTTTCTAAAATGGTTTTTACGCGGAAACCTCGGTTTTCGCAAAAGTTTTTTGCTCTCTGCTCGCTTGCGTGCTGCCACATAAATTTCCTTTTCTTCGCAACGACGTCCGCTCGCCTGGATTCGCCGAATGCTGGCGCACGTCGCCACGTATTGGCGTAGTGGCGGTATTCCCTAGTGGCCAATAGCCCACGGACGACGACTGGCATTCTAATGATGACCGAAGCGGAGCGGGGGCGCCTGGGTCAATTTTCGACAATCCCCCGGCTGGGGTTGGGCATGGGAGCGACGGACGGGCGGCTATTCATCTCGAGGGCCCTGGTCGCATCCCTCAAAGAAGTGCTCACACGCGCCGCCTTTTTTGAATTAATTGAATATCAGCGTTTTTTTGTGTCTAGGGTGGACATGTGTTCGGTGTCTGGTCTTCATGCGCTCAACGTTCTTGGTATGCTGACCAACAGGGCGACGTTTTTGAGTGACAGTCTTGAGCAAGACCAAGAAAAGCTTGTTCAGGATTTGCGCCGATCTAGCTTTTTCAATTTTTTAATTTGATTTGAGGCATTTTTAGGGCATTTTAAGGCCAAAACCCTCAAAATAGTATAGTTTGGCCTCCCGCCAAAAATTTCAGAGATAATTTTTCGTGAAATTTCGTGAATTACCTTGGATGAAGTACTCTCTCGAATTTTTTAAGGAGTCTCAACTATGCGATTTTCAGGATTTTCACATTAAAATACGCCGTAACTTCGTGTAAATACCGACTAAGCGAGTTTCGAAAACAGGTTAGGTAGCAGCACAAAACTCTGCACAAAATAGGCTTGGTCTTACGCAAAAATATTTCTTTGTAAGGCTCTAAAACCAAGGATTTTAATTTTTTTTCTGTTGTGTTTGAAGTCAACATTTTTCAGCAGACTCAAACTTTAGCGTGCGTAATCTATTATGCAAAAGGCAAAATCTTATTTCTGCAAACCTCAGCTTATTTAATTATCCGAAGTATTCTTTCGATCCACCTTTTCACGACCGTTCGGTCCAATCCCCGATAATGCTAGATACGAGTTGCTAACCCCCTTAAAAAAATTCTGGCTTCACCTCGCGCCGGCGAAAAACAGCCTCCCCCGCGAAAATTGAGCTCCACACTCTAAAAGTTCAGTTTTTCCCGCTTTTACACCGGGACCAGTAAATAACGAAGCGTTCCGGTTGCCATTTCGAGCGACGTCGGCACGTGTGGCGGAAGTTGTCAATTTGTGCTTTCGAGAGAAACAACCCCGGGGGGGGGGCATCCCCCAGCCCCTCGTCAGTTGAAATGGCCACAGTTTAGAGGGCAACAGAAAGGGGGATGAAATGCAATTAGGTTCATGTGGGAAGCGGAACATACACACGGCGCCGTCCTCGGCAGCTCCAGCTCGAGCCGGCCCGGCTTTTCCAAATAAGACGCGCCGCCGAGCCGTCCAAATTGCTTCTGCACCCCGGCGCATCAATCTGCCTCAAAAATCTGGAGAAATTAGAAATTTTTTTGCGGGCCTTTGGAGCGGCGGGGAGAGTATCACACATCAACATGCAATAAAAGCATAGGCTGGGTGAATTTTTCAGGCGCTGGTGGTGATTACTTTTTAAACTACAGCAAGACCCGGCAGCGTAGCGTGACGTAGCTTAACCCAGAGTAGCTTAATGTAGCATATGGTGTCGTGGTGCGCCTCGGTTTTCAATCTTGGTAAGGTTTTTAAGATTGACCAAGAAATCACGATGGGCGATGAATTCAGCGCTTTACGGCGCATTACGACATGTAATTCACACGGGCGCAAAGTCGATTTTGCCCCAAACAGACTTTTTCTTATATATGTCTTCTAAATTCAACGAAATAAAATTGTGGTACCACTTTGCAGTTTCTTTTTGTGTATTTAATAGTCTATTTTAGTAGCTTACTTACTTCATATTTTATTTCGGAAAGGTCCCAGAAGGCTTTTAGAAAGGCTTTACGACTTTCACGCCCAAAAATCCTCATGACCTCCCGGAACGTTTCGAGTTTTTACAGCCCGTCGAAAAAGGCCAGATGCGGCGGAAGCCAAGCGATTTTTGCACCCGGTCACTTGTTTATCATCACTGCCCTCCCTCGTCTCGGCCACCTGTTCGATCATATCCAAACTTTTTGCGGGCAGCAAAATCGTTCCCTAGCTATCCTCCCGGTCCATCCATTGTAACCGGTTCCTCGTGAAATGGTTATAACTTTCGGTTATTTTTAGTTATTTAAATATATCTAATGTAAATCATATTTAATCCTACTATATATAAAAAAATAGTGTTTGTGTGTGTGTATATTTGCATGCACTTCCGTTTGGATGTTCCGCACCTAGAGCCTCAGGGAAGCATTTTTTCGGTAGGGAAGAAACGTCATAGGGTAAAGAATGGGCGGGAATCGACTGCACACACAAAAAATCTTTGAAAAATTTCTATTCTCGCTATTAAAATGAGGTTTTTGTAAAAATATTGGCTTTCCTCTTTGTTAGGGAAAAATTAGCATGCGCCGGAAGTGGAAATGGCATATAAAAAGTAAGGGAGGGCGTGGTTTTCATTTCTTGGTCATCGGTTTCGGCCAGAATTATGCAAAGTGTCATAAATCCTAGACGGGGCCAGGGTTGAAAAGCCGCGAAGCGGTTTTTCAACCCTGGTTTCTTTTTATTTATACATTTCATCTTTACTTTTCCATTGCGTACTTGTCGCACTTCTTTTCTGAGTAGTGTGTGTGTGCTGCGTACAGAAAAGCAAGCGGCCGCGCTGCGCCGCGTCGCGCGTCGCGTCCGAGGTAAATTCATAGAGAAATCATTGGTGTTTTCCTTAAAAAAATCTAAAGTAAATACAAAGAGCCTTGGGTCTTGCGCTTTTGAGTTCAAAAAAATTATTCTGTTATTATGCCGCAGCGCGTCCTGCCACTTTTCGGGGCGGTTAGATTATGCCTCAATTGAACAAAGCAAATTGCAACTTTTTGAAATTTGTAACTTAGGAAATTTCGAAATTACGAACCGGAATTATGAATTTTTTCATTACGGGCCGCAACCTTGAGAAATTTCGGCATTATGAGATTTCGACTCAACGAAAGGCGACATTATTTTCGTAACAATACCTTAACAAATCTGTTAAACAAAGTCAAACAAATTCCCGAAATTAGTACTAATCGGAACGCTATAACTTTTGAAATTCCCTACTCACCTGAAAGTACCCTCCTCTGGACCCCGATTCTTGGGCGGCTTGAGAATCTCCGTGTCACCGCAACCCCTGCGATACTTTCGAGGCGGGGGGCAATTTTTCTCACTTTTTTGGGGCATTTTTGGAACACCACCACACGCGCATGGGGTTGGGGCCAGTGGCCAGGGGCCAAGGGCCCGGGGCCCCCGGCCCTCGGCCTCTCAATCTTCCCCCTCCTCCCCTGGGTTTTGTCAGTCCCCCCCGATGGACATGGAGATGCGGCGCGGGGCCTAAATATTTTCCGGCAACCCTTGCCCTTTTTAGCGTTAAAAGTGGCTTCAAACTTCCGCAACAAGCTCTGAAGATTCTCTTGCACTTTTTTAGTTAAAAATGGCTCTAAAGTTCAGAACACAAACTCCTTTATCTTCTTCCTTCTTTTTTTGCGTTGCCGATAGCAAAGCGGACAGCTGCTTTGTGGTGTTGTTTTTGCTAGAAAAAAATCATCTGAGAATTCCCTACCATTTCAGGAGGAAATGCTTCTCAAATGTCTTGTTTTCAAGAACTTCAAAGGCTAACGGATGTGCGAATTTGGCAATACAGCAATATATAGCCTAGCGGGTAAAGGTTGCACAACGGAGGGAACAGATTCGGAATCAGCGTAAAATTCTGCACAAAATCGTCTCAAAACTCCATCACCTTAAAAAACGTATCCTTGTTTGCACAGCGTAGCGTCATGTAGTGTAAAGCAGCGGCGTCCAGTGTAGCGTACCTTGACATAGCGTCATGTCTTCTAGTTACTAGGATAGCATAGCACGTTGTGTAGTGGAGCTAACGTAGCGTAGCGTCGCTTCCGGTAGTGCAGGATACGTACCTTAGCCTGACGAAGCGTCGTGCAGTGCAGCATATCGTAGCTTCGTGTAGTGTAGCGTGTCGTGGTGCAGCTTAAGGTGCCCGAAGCAGCTTAGCGTAGCGTTGGGTAGTGCAACGTAGAGGGGAGTAGTGTATTATCGGTTAAGAGATGCACATGCGTATCGCGGGGGTGGTAGAACTCACCAAAACGCTGTGGAGCAAACGTACACTACACGCTTTCGTTTTGGTCCTTGTGCCGTCGAGACCTAGTATCCCCGGGGACGATCTTCTCGCTTTCCAGTCCCTTTAAGATTTCAATCGACACACGTATCCTCTCCACCACCCCAGACAAAAACCTGAAGTCAATGGCTACATCAGGGTTCGCCTATAATTGCTGACCTTCTGCCGCTCATCCCGGCTTTTCACCCCGAAATTGCCCCTGAAAAGCGCCGGATCGAGCGTCACCTCGCCGCCATCAAAAAATGTTGCCTGCCGCCATAGGGGCGGGTGAAATTTGGCCCCAGCAGCCACCCGGGGGCGCTTGATGAGCGGTTGGGGCCCAATTACCGAGTCCCGTCAACTCATCTCGAGCGTATCCCTCTGCACCCCGTTTTCGGCTTCTCCTCCTCATGCTCCTTCTGTTGCTATTGCTGCTCTTGCTGATTCTTCTACTCCTTTATCCTGTTCATATCCTTATTGTGCTGCATCTCCCACTCTTCACCTCCTTCTCTAGCTGCTCCTCCACCTGCCTCTGCTCCTCGAACTGCTTCTGATCCTGACCCTGCTGCTCCTGCTGCTCCTTCTCGATCCCATCTTTCTCGTCCTCGCGCTCGTCTTCGCGCTCCTCCGTCACCTCTGCTCGTTCTCCAGCTGATCATGCTCATCCTGTGTCTCTTGCTGCTCTTCCACGTCCTCCTCCTCCTGCCGCTGCTTCTCTTTGCTCTTGCTCCCCATCTTGCTCCTGCTCTATTTACCAATTTGGGCATGGCATATTTTAGAATATCCTAAAAGTCCGGGGGGTTGGGATCATCTTCCCGGAAGCCTGAAAGCTTGAATGAGCGGAATTCCTAGCCTTTAAGCTTATTTTAAAGGGATCGGCAAGCTGCAGAATCGACTTTAAGCTAACGTCAAGCCTCAAAACACGCCATACCGCGTCCAATTCTCACGTTCTCAAAATACCCCCCTGATCCCCTTCGTTTCCGGTCCGACTTTCCTGATTTCCGGGGCTGATGGCTGGATTCGGCAACCTTTCGCCCAAATCTGGCCCCTAATACCGAGGATTTTTAGCAAGTCTGGGCGCTTGTTTTTCCATGACGTTGGATTTTTTACCTTTTTTTGCCAGGTTTGACGAGATTGACCGTTCCGGGTGTGTAGCCCGTAATTACGGTGTGCAGGGGTACGCCCGTATCTATGCCCAAATATCACTAATTACCGTTTCAACGTGCAGTTTGTTATTTGCCGAGCGGATGACGGGAATGTATGAATTTTTATCAAAGTTTTCGAATCTGAAAGAGATTGACAAGCTTGAGGATCGACCCCCTTGCAACGCTAAGGTGTCGACAGCTATGCGAAATGACGAAAGATTCGTGAATTGCGTTAAAAAGGCTGTTTTTACTATTTTTGGATGTTTGCTAAAGGCAAACAATGCTTTTTTGAGTTTAAATAATATCCATCTAGTTAAAAACGTTTTCATGGGGCCTTTGCTGTTCACATGCATTTTTGTTTTCGTTTCCACAGTTTGAAGCGGAAGCGGCTACCAGATTTTTGTATTTTCCATGGCTAAAATAGTATTAACAAGACTAATTCAACAAAAAGGGTTTAATAGAAACAAAAATTTTCTATCTGTTAATGACTTTCTCGATGGTTGAGTGATCCTTAATGATTTTCCATATTTTTTAATGGCGTTCAACGAAGGTAATTTTTGTCGGAATTATTTTGGGCCCTCCCTCTTTTTCCGCGTGGACCATCCGAATGGCTTTGAAAATTGGGCCACTTTCCGGGTGGCCACTTTGGTCAAAACCCTTTGCTTCCTTTGTCTAAAAATGACGATTCTGCGTGATTTTGCAGCTTTTCTATCCTCTATTTTTTGCCCGTAATACCGCTGAAGTTTGCAGCTTTTTGGAGAAACCGTAAATTAAGGCTGGTACCGTATGAAAAATAAAACCCAGAAAAAGTTTAAATTGCCGGCTATGCTACACCGCTGAACACCGAACACTTGGGGTTTTTTTATTCATGGTTTTCGATGTCCTTGCCCTAATTACCGTAGTCAGGAGGAGCCACAGCAAATAGAGCTCATGTTATAGAAAATTAATGGTGGCGCTCGGGGATGTAAATGAATTGGGGGCCGGGGTGGGTAATGGTTTTTCATGACTAACTCACGCAACCAGGTTGCGAAAAATTTTTTGAGGCTCCATGTCCCATTGGGGTTGCGATTTGTCACTTTACGGTTTAATACGGTAGTATTTTACTACTTTAATAACGATTTGGTAAAAATGTCAACTAGCATTTGGCGTAGCTTATGACTTAGGCTTCGATTGGGACTTACACTTGGGCTTAGGCTTAGGCTTAGGCTAGGGTTTAGAAGTATGCGTAGTTGTTAGGCTTAGGCTTAGGCTTGGGCATGGGCTTACATGCTTGGGCTTCGGCTTAGGCTTTGGCCCTGTCTTAGGCTTGGGCTAAGGCAGATGCTTACGGACAGGGTTCATACATTTGAAGATTTAATACATTTTTTTAATCGGCCCATGGTTTTTAAGGTTATAGACACAGCATCATCGTCTCAAAGTTTTCCACTCGGCCATGAATCTCTAAACTCTGAGCCGGCGTCACGCGGATGCGAGATTTTTTCGGGGATTTCTTCGAGGAGGGGAGAGAGCTGTTCGACGGTGCGGCGACCCAGTCGCATGCAAAGGAAATTGCATTTTCGCGAATTGCCAAACAAGCCGGGCCCTGGGCCGTGGGTCCAGTTTTTAGCCTGAAATCCCGGCGCCCACGATGGGATCGTCGTAATCTGAATTCGATTCCATCCGGTTAATTCGTTTCTTTTCGTGGACGGATTTTGTCGGGTTTTAAAAATTTGGTCTTCACAAGTATTTGTCATTTTTCAAGTTTTGTACGTTTCAGGATTTTTTTGTAACTTTTCCCGCAGCCAATTTTTTTATTTTCTGCTTTTTGCGCTGCACATTCACTTCTTGCCTTCCCTTTTTCTCCTTCTTTTTTCTTTGCGGCTTTAATAATTGAATTCCCGAACATGGCGCTAATGGATGAAGCTAGCTCGTCCACCCTAGCGCTACTCGATATGTATCAAGAAGTGGTAATTCCGAGACTAAAAATTCTTAACTTCTTGCTTTTTTTTAGACGGAAGCCACTACCATTATGATGTCCAGGCCCACGATAAGTAATAACCTGACGAAATTTTTGATGGAGATTCGATCCTACAATCACTATGCTCAATTGCTGATGGCGGCGGTAAGTTTTTTTCACAAATGATCCTTGCTTGTCTCCCTTTTGAGGCTTTAGCGTGGCCGTGCTCACTGCTTTTTAATGTTTTGCCTAAATTTCTGCTGCTAGCCTGCCCTACAGCTCCAAGTCCTTCTGCTAGTTTGCCCTGCATTCCGAAAGAATCGCTGCTAGCGTTCGTTTTTAAGCATAATTGCCTTGCCATGTCCAAACTGAATGGAGACTAGGATAGGCCATTTGACCAAAAGACAAATCTCTTTTCCAGCTCGCCATCGCCGGTAATGGATTGATTTGCTGCTCGGCGTTTTACCTCAAGCGTCCGATCTCTGTATACGTCTTGCTGTGCGTATCTCTGGCAGCCGTCGATTTTTGGGGATCAAATTTGTTCCTGATCGGTCAGTATTCGTATTCAAAGCGTGAGAGAGAGAGAGAGAGAGAGAGAGAGTGAGAGAGAGAGATGAGATAGCCGCACAATTTCGAATTGCAGAAGAATTCGTTCGCGGCAACTTCTCAGATACGGTCATCCAAGAGTGGATGTGCTATTTCCGGCCAATAACGATATTTCGGGTATGATTCAGACGATGTTATTTCAGAAGATAAAGAGGAAAAGCAAAAAAAAAGATACTTTCGTTTCAGAACTCGGCCGTCATCTCTTCATCTTGGCACTTATTAGCCTTGTCCTTTTACCAGTATGCCGGTATTATGTGGCCCTTAAAAATCAAGGTAATTTCACTGTTTTGGAATCTGCAATCAAAGCAAAATTTTAACTTTGTTTTATTCTTATCTTTCAGTCAATCGTCCGGAAAAAGCATCTCCGAAAGGGCTTCCTTTTTCTCTGGCTCGCTCCGCTGTTTATCATGTTCTTCAAGTCAGTTTGGGCAGAACGGCTTTCTATCTCTCTCTCTCTCTCTCTCTCTCTCTCTCTCTCTCTCTCTCTCTCCCTTTCTCTCTCTCTCACTCTCTCCACCTCCCATAATTTCTAATTTTCAGATACTCGATGGACCCGAGCGACGGGTTATTGGCCGAAAAATGTGTGACGAAATTCCGGGAGCACTTCCCGCACAGGATGTTCTTATCAACGCTCATCATGGTCCCAATTATCATCACTGTGGTATGCTATATTTTGAGCTTTTTAATATCTAAAAATTTTATTCCAAAGTGCCCCTTAGACCAGCGTACAATACTTGCTACGTGGAGCGTAAAGAAAACCTGGGCTTATGGGTTGAAATTTGGTCGGTAGTCGAAACGAACGCTTTCGTCAGGCCTAAAAATGTTATGGGCCACAATCCTGGTTTCAAAACTTGTGCCCAGCCCTCCCAATTTGTCCAAAGAACGGAAACTGGAAGATGAAGAGCCTAAAAGGAGTGCTAAAGTAACAACATTTCCAGTTTCTCTACATCCGCATCGTGTGCTTCATCTCGAAAACGTACACGGTGCTGAACACGATGAATGTTGGGAAGGAGAAGTGGGTCATAGATAACTTCTACTTTTTCAATTAAATTAGAACCTTCTAAAATAATTTTTAGAAGCGAAAGCACCTCCAAACTCGTCAACACCGCCCTGGTGATCGTCATCTCGTTTCTGTTTGGATATGGGGTCTTCTCGATATTCTCACCATTGGTAAGCGATCTCTCTCTGGCTCTCGCGCGCTCTCTCTCTCTCTCTCTCTCTCTCTCTCGTTCTATTCATCTCTCGCTCATCGTGTTAAATACGTAGCACTCCAAAAACACGCGATAGATGCAGTCTTCATCTCTGTTTTCCTGAAAGACTGTTTTCCCAGAAATTCTGAACGTGCCGGCCCAGCCACCCGGCTTCTTCCCGTAATCGCTTTACCCCAATTTTGGGCGAATTTCATTAGCTGGGCCCCGACGAGCCACACTCGATAGAAAAAGCCGCAACAAAAATAGGTGCTGACGAGAAATTTATCATGACTAATACCGAACCTAATGCCGAACACAAAGAGTCGACAACT
>CATQJA010002520.1:0-54122 GCA_958295435.1 Mesorhabditis spiculigera
ATGACGACGGTATTTTCCCATTTTTTGGGGCTAAACCTCCACCTCAGACCTATCCACGACCGGAGCCTCTTCCGACAAGGCCGGCGACGAGTTCCGGTACCCGTTTTCCGAGCTGCTCCTCTGGGCGGTGCTCACGAAGCGGCAGGAGATGGCGATGTGCATGTGGGAGCACGGGGAGGAAGCGTTGGCCAAGGTAAGGTTGTTAAGCTAAGCCTAAGCCAGTCTAAGTCGAAGCCTAAGCCTAAACCTAAGCTTAAGCTAAACCTAAACCCTTTTTTAGGCCCTGGTGGCTTCACGACTTTACAAGAGCCTGGCCAAGGAAGCGGCTGAGGACTACTTGGAGGTGGAGATCTGCGAGGAGCTGCGGAAATATGCAGAGTGGGTTTTGATCAAAGAGCGAGAGAGAGAGTAGAGCGAGAAAGATAGAGCATGAAACTCCTTTTAAAGGGATTGGCAAGCCATTCTTCTAAAGTGCATTTTCAGAGAATTCCGAGTGCTGTCCCTTGAACTGCTTGACCACATCTACACTCAGGACGATGCGATTGCGCTACAGGTATTCGGCTCACTTCCCTCTCTCTCTCTCTCTCTCTCTCTCTCTCTCACTATCCGTCGCTCAGCTCCAATTCTTGTAGCTGCTCACCTACGAGCTGCGCCAATGGGGCCACGAAACCTGCCTCTCGCTGGCCGTCATCGTCAACAACAAGCAGTTCTTGGCGCACCCGTGGTACGTTTATTACTGGATTATCAAGCTCTTTATTTTTCTCTCTAAAATTTCAAATTTCAGCTGCCAAATACTGCTCGCCGACCTGTGGCACGGAGGGCTGAGGATGAGGAGGTGATTCTGAGCATTTTTGGCGTTCTAAAGGAAGCGAGTCAGCTGGCTTAGGCTTGGCTTTGGCTTGGCCTCGGCTTTAGCTTAGGATAATTTTAAAGGGAGCATGCCACTAAAGCTCGGTTTAGCCACTCGAACGCGAAGGTGCTGATGGGCCTATTTTTGCCGGCCACGATCCCTACGCTCGAGTTCAAGACCAAGGAAGAGCTGCTGCTCCAACCCCAGACGGCCGCTGAACACGAGGTGAGAGCTATGCAGAGAAAGAGAGAAAGAGGAGCGAGAGAGTGAGAGACAGAGAATGAAAGAGAGTGAGAGAGAGCACGAGAAAACAAGATTGTTACTCCAACTTTTAGCACGACATGAACGACACCTTGTCATCGAGCTCATCGTCATCTTCCGAAGACTCGTCGAGCGGCTCGGAAAACACCGACAGTGAGGACGATATGGTAATTTTGAAGGTTCAACAGCTGTTTAAAGAGAGATATCCAATTTTCCGCGGTTTTAAAGGGAGACGGACACCAGGAAATTGAAAAATAAGATTAATATAGAAATAAAATTAATGCCGAATTTACCGTACTCCATGGAGCTACTGCAACCGCCGAATTCACAGCGATTTTTCAGCCCCATTTACCGCACCATAAACGAACAGCGCACAGCAGCATGCAGTCGATAAATACGGTCGGGTTGGGCAGCGTGAGTTTTGTCGTTTTTTTGAATACTCGGTCTCTCTCCGGTATTTTATAGCACCTACCGTACGCCGAGAACTTGCTATTTTTCAGCTTTTCCATCGAAACCACAAGAAAAAGCCGTCGCGGGTGGTGAAGGAGCGAGACGATCCGGTGGCGTCGATTGAGGCCGGGATGGCGAATGGGAGATATGAGATGAAGTCGGGTATGTTGAGAGGGAGAGAGAGAGAGAGAGAGAGAGAGCGAGAGAAAGAGAGTGATAGAAGAGAGAGAGAGAGAGAGAGAGAGAGAGAGAGAGAGAGAAAGAGAGAGAGCCAGAGAGAAAAAGAGAGAGAGAGAGCGAGAGAGAAAGAGCGAGAGAGAGACAGAAAGAGGGAGAGAGAGAGCGCGACAGCTGGCGGGTACTTTAAAATCTTTTATTCCAGTCAGCGCCCAACCGGAAGTGAAGGACCGAAGCCCGGAGAAGAGTTGGGTGGAACTGGTGGGGAAGCGGTGAGTTTGAATCAAGCTAGTCCACGCTAAGCCTAAGCCTAAGCCTAAGCCTAAGCCTAAGCCTAAGCCTGCCTAAGCCTAGCCCAAGCCTAAGCCTAAGCCTAAGCCGCCATCTAACCTTTTCCAATTTCCAGAAGAACCCAAGAAACGCAAGCCAAAACCGGTGGAAACCAGCGAGGGAGCCACCGGCCGTAAGCCGTGGATGGTCAGGGGCGTGCAGAAAATGGTGGGCTTCAAAATCATGGTTCATCCCTCTTTCTAGCGCAAAATCAAATTCCGACGCCGTCTCTACGAATTCTACGCGGCACCGATCACCACCTTCTGGCGGGGCCATCGCGTTCTGCTTCTTCCTCGCCGCGCTCACCCATGTGTTGCTGATCAAGTGGGTTGTCTATGCGGCCTCCCTCTCCCTCTCTCTCTCCCCTCACTGTCCAACTATTTCCTTCAGAACGCCGCCAAAACCCACCTGGCTCGAGTGGCTACTGACCGCCTACGTCGTGTCGTTCGGTATGGAGCACACCAGGAAGGTAGGTAACTAAGCCTAAGCCTAAGCCTAAGCCTAACCTAGGCCTAAACCTAAGCCTAAGCCTGGGCCTAAGCCTAAGCTCAAGCGTGATCGTCATCTACTTTTTCCAGTTCATCATGATGGACATCGAGCCGTTCACGCAAGTGCAAGTACTTCTTCGCCAGCTACTGGAATACGGTAACGACGGCCGCATTGTTCACCTACGTCATCGGCTTCGCGCTACGGACGGCTGGAGGGTAAGCTCGAACTTAAATTTCCTAAAGAACCTTTGCTAGTTGTCTTTTCCTAAAGAAGCTCTGCTAGCCACCCCTTTTAGACCCTGGGGCCGCGTTATTTTGGCTTGCAATGCGGTACTCTGGGTGATGAAGCTGCTCGATTACATGAGCGTCCACCCGAAGCTCGGTCCCTACATCACGATGGCTGGCAGAATGGTGCGTCACGGATTCAATTGTAAACCAATTCGCTCCAGATCCAAAGCATGGTGTACGTGATCGTGATGTTGTGCGTCTCCCTGCTGGCCTTTGGACTGGCTCGTCAATCGATCACCTACCCAAATGAGGAGTGGCACCCGCTGTTGTTGAGGTAACGAGTCAGACTTTTGTGAAAGTCATTTTAGGTCCTAGTCCTTTCGAAATACGCAATTTTTAGGAACATCTTCTTACAAGCTGTACTTCATGCTGTAAAGAGAGGTGTACGCTGATGAGATTGACCAGTGCGGAGATGATGGTGGGTTTCGGTCATTTACTCGCTCTCTCTCTCTCTCTCTCTCAATCTCTCTCTCTGTCTCTTTGTCTCTCTCTTCTACCGTAACCTTCCCCTTTTCCAGCCTGGGATCAACACCTCGAAGACGGCACCTCCCTGTGGCAGTACACCGGCAACAACACGTCGAACTGCGTCCCCGGCCACTGGATCCCGCCCATCATCATGACCTTCTTCCTCCTCATCGCCAACGTGCTGTTGATGAGCATGCTGATCGCCACGTTCAAGTACGTGGCAAATTCTGAGCACGACCCTGCCTTGAAAAAACACTTTTTGAATCGACCTGATGGTAAAAAATTCGGCTCAAGCGATTTCAATTCGCTTGCGCTCGATTTTTCCGCCTACCGTAACCGTCTTGAATTTTTTAAAAACAATTTTTGATGTAGAATTTTTCACCCTACAAAATCTGATGCCCCAAAAAATTATTGAAGTGCTAAATTTTCTAAAAGTTCCTTTTTAGTCACATTTTCGACCAAACCGAGGAGTTCTCGCAGCAGATCTGGCTCTTCCAGCGCTACAGACAGGTTTGTGGAGCTTAGGATTAGGCTTGGCTTAAGTTAGGCTTAGGCTTAGGCTTAGGCTTGACTTCGACTTAGCTTTAAGCTTAGGCTTAGGCTTAGGTTTAGGTTTCAAATCCCATAACGTTCCAGGTGATGGAGTACGAGTCGACGCCCTTCTTCCCGCCGCCGCTCACCTTCTTCTGGCACCTGTGGATGCTGCTCAAATATGTGAGGTGGAGATGGTGCCGAAAGAGGCGGAATCTCCCGTCGTCGGTGGATGATGAGAAGGACGTCTTCGACTTCTCGCTCAAGCTGTTTTTGAAGGCTGATCAGGTGAGGGCAGGCTGGCAGTGATGCTTTAGGAAAGAGCGGGATAGCAAAAATTCTTTAGGAAAGGCGATCTAGCGGAGATTCTTTGCAAATTTCTACACCACTAATCTAATTTTTCAGGTCGAAAAGCTGCACGACTTCGAGGAGGACTGCATGGAGGAGCTGGGCCGGCTGAAAGATCACGCGCGGAACAGCAGCAACGATCGGCTGATTTTTAGGACGTCCGAGAGGTGAGGTTGAGCCGGCTGAACTTGCCGAAGTCGTCGGCGCCATTTCGATTTTTTTACGTGACTTTTAGGACCGATCTGATGCTCGCTAGGATTAACGACATGGCGGCGAAGGACCAGGTGCATCGCGAAGATATGAGAGGGATGGAGGCGCGGGTGGAGATGATGGAGGGGGAGATTGTAAGTTTTGGGTTTTTCGAAAGTTGTGCTCTAGACTTATCTCACTCTCTCTCGCTCTCTCTCTCTCTCACTCTCGCTCTCTTTCTCTCGCTTAAATTGCCCCTCTCCAGGGCGAGCTCAAGGACATGATCCGACAGCTGACCACCTCGCTGCCGTTGGTCATCATCCAGGCCCTGCAGGGCGGCCAACGTGCCGCAGGCCTATCACCGGCCCATTCCTTCATCATCCCTGGGCCCAAGGAGAGCATCACCCAAGATGAGGCCCCCCAGTCGGCCGGTGTACAAAGTACGACCACGCATCCGCTCCTGCTCGAACGCGAGGGGAGCACGAGGGCGAGGAAGAGGACTACGACGTACTCGGGTTGGTGCTTAGTCGAATTGTTGGATCGTTTAGGCTTAGGCTTCGGCTAGGGCTGTCCCAGTCCCTTTAAAACGCTTCTGATTCCAGGACCATCCCTCAACATCGATGCAGATTCTGGTCTCCTCTCCCCGGCACTTCACGATCCCTTTAAAGTCGGCTCTCTCTCGAACCTGGGGCCCACCCAGCCGCTCTTCAACGTGAACAGCTCGAACCTGCCGAGGAGGGACACGATCAGGTTGGTTTTTGGGTTTTCTCTCTCACTCACTCACTTTCTCTCTCTCTCTCTCTCTCTCTCTCTCTCTATCTCTCTCGCTAATCCTCAGTTTTAGCATGTCGTTCCGGCGGCGCCATCACGACGAATACACCACCATCACCGACTCGATCAGCCTGGCCGCCGACTTGAGGAAGCGGGACAGCGACGATGAGGTAAATTTGATGTCATAGTCCCTTTAAGACGGAAAAATTCTTTCTCTCTCTCTCTCTCGGTCCCTCTCGCTCTCTCCGCCTTCCCGGGCCCTTGGAAAATTCCATTAAAAATTCTTTTCCAGATGACAGGCGGAGCCATCACCGAAGAAGACGAGACGAAACACTCCTTCGACGATAGCCAGCTGAGCATCCCGCAGGTCCAACTCCCGAGACGGCCAAAGCTGTCCTCATCGCATCACCCCGGCTCTATGACTGAGGTATGGAAAGGGCAGGCTAGCAGAGATTCTTTGGAAAGCGACAGGCTAGCAGAGACTCTTTAGGAAAATTCGTACCTCTTTCACTGCGCCTTTAAAGTCTTGCTAGGCGCAAATTTGCAGCTCGAAAACAATGGCGTCATGGCGGACTGCGAGCTGACGGAGCTGGAGCGCGATCGGGACAGCGAGATGGATCTTCCGCACACCTCGAGGCATCGTAAAAAGGGAATCTCGCGGAGCAGCGATGAGAATGAGGTATTTTGAGGGATTGGGAAGCTAGCAGAGATTCTTTGGGAAAGGGCAGGCTAGCAGAGATTCTTTAGGAAAGGGCAGACTAGCAGAGATTCTTGAGGAAAGGGCAGGCTAGAAAAGTTTCTTTGGGAATGGGCAGACTAGCAGAGATTTTTTAGGAGCGGCAGGCTAGCAGAGATTCTTGAGGAAAGGGCAGGCTAGCAGAGATTCTGCAGGAAAGGGCAGGCTAGCGGAAATTCTTTAGGAAACGCCTAGTTCTTTATTTTTAGGGAATCCACGTCGTTACCCATCTCGATTCCGACGAAAGCCTCACAAAGTCCCCGGATCGCCCTCCGAATCAACCATCCGTTTTCCGACACCGCACCGTTGACTAGAGGGCGGACTACGGTAGCCGGAGCGTCTTACTGTAGTCTTTGCTTCAAAATATTCCCGAAATTTTGCAAAAAAAGATTAATTTCTTCCTCACTTTTAGCATAAATCCGCCGAGCTTTACCAGCCCTTTAAAATGTAGATTTTTTTTCCTTTTTTGTAGTACTGTCGTTACTGTAATTCCGATTTGCGGGTTTTGAAAGCACAATTTTCAACAATACAGTAGCTTAAAATTTAAAGGGATTGAAATCAACGGTTCTTTTTCACCTTCTTCTCAAAATTTGAATTTTCAGTTTTTCAATCCTTTTAATAGTTTAAACCATTTTTAAAATTAATTTTTCCTAAAAATTCCGCTCCACTACGGGCCCGTACGCTTTTCGAACCTTGTTTAGATTTTTTTGATGTTTTCAAGGTGCATTTCCACTCCCATTCCCCCGTGGTGTTCCACCCCCCCCGCTACGTGTGTTTGCATTCCGGTCCCTCTCCCGTTTTTTTTTTGGCTTTTTTGTGTGATTCGGGGCATAATTCATCATTGTGTATATGATTTACACAAGTAAAAATATAGAATTTGTGGTTATAATTGTCAAAACTAAAATAAATGGATTTTTCTTAAATAAAACTGAGTACGCAAAAATTTGAATAATCACAGAGTGAGAGAGAGAGAGAGTGAAGGAGAAATAGAGGGAACAAGAGAGAGCGAGACAGAGAGGCAGAAATGAGAGAGAGCAAGAGAGCGAGGTAGAGCGAGAGAGAGCGAGAAGGAGACAGTGAGAGAGATAGAGAGCGAGACAGAAAAGAAAGAGGCCAGAGCAAAAGATAGAGAGAGAGAGAGAGAGAGAGAGAGAGAGAGAGCGAGAGAGACGGGGAGAGATGCTACCAACCTAGCGAAGACCATCACTTTAACCACACTCAAACGAAAAAGAAACCCCCGACCCGACCCTAAGCAAATAGATCGCATTCCGATACCGTTCCTTTCGCGCACCACTAGTAGTAGCAACTTTTTCATTTTTTCTAAAGTCTAGAATTGATTTTGAAGCCGGCTAGCCAGCAGAGTTTTCTTAGAAAAGGGCATGCTAGCAGAGATTCTTTAGGAAAGGGCAACCAGGGGACACGGGGGAAAAAGTTGAGTGCTGCCGAGAAGCGGCACAAACACTATTTGCGTTTGTCTTCTCAATTTACACAAAATGCCCCCATGCCCTGGCCGATCCGCCGAAACGGATTAGATACTCAAATCGAGGTCAGAGACTCGGTGGCGTTTTGGAACATCATTTTCAGGTGGGAGGCTAGCAGAGATTCTTTAGGAAAGGGCAGGCTAGCAGAGATTGTTTGGGAATGGACGGCTAGCATGATTTTTCCCTTTCTGCGTCCCCTTTGGCCGAATAATTTTACATCAACTTGTTTCAGAGAGGAATGACGATATGAATTCAGAGCTGATCGCCTTGCTGGGCGATGCCGAGGTGAGCGATCCCTCCTCTCTCTCTCTCTCTCTCTCTCTCTCTCTCTCTCTCTCTCTCTCTCTCTCTCTCTCTCTCTCTCTCTCTCTCTCTCTCCCTCTCCCTCTCTCCCTCTCTCTCTCTCTCTCTCTCTCTCTCTCTCTCTCTCTCTCTCTCTCTCTCTCTCTCTCTTGATCCAGCACTAATTTTGATATTCCTCTTTCTTAGGTCAGCACCGAGTGCACCTACCGTATCCGGAGCCCCTCCCTGCTGTCACCTCGACCCGTACAGAGGAGTGGTACGTCTACCAACGTCTAAGTTGCAATTTATTACTCTCCACGAATTTTTCTTTTCAGGAAGATTTTCAGGTAGCAGCGTCTCGATCGGCCACGACGCCGACACGGTCCTCCACCTCGACGACGATGCCGTCGAGACGAGCTTCAAATTTTTCGGTATTTTTTTCCTTTAGAGGGTCGTCAAGATTGGCTAGACCTAAGCCCAAGCCTAAGCCTAAGCCTAAGCCTAAGCCTAAGCCCAAGCCTAAGCCTAAGCCTAAGCCTAAGCCTAAGCCTAAGCCTAAGCCTAAGCCTAAGCCTAAGCCTAAGCCTAAGCCTAAGCCTAAGCCTAAGCCTAAGCCTAAGCTCAAGCCTAAGCTAAGCCTAAGCTAAGCCCAAGCCTAAGCCTAAGCCTAAGCCTAAGCCTAAGCCTAAGTATAAGCCAGGTTTAAGCCCAACCGAAGCCTAAGCCCAATCCCACCCAGGATACACATCTGGCTCCTAAAGCAGTTTAACACCCTAGCCCCCCGCTCGTCCATCTTGCGCGGCCTCAAATTTCGCACCCTTACACATCATTTTCGTGCTAGGATCCACGGCTGTACCAACAATTAGGTTTCGCCTGGCTCTTGCGCTTCCTAAAGAAGCTTTACTAGCCTGCCCTTTCCTAAACGATCTCTGCTTGCTTACCCGGTTTCATGCCCCCATCCCTCGGTCGTTTAGCGTTCATGTCGTTCACTTTGTCCCTGGCCCCGGGCCATTTGTCAACTTACTGGCACCTAAAGCACCTCCCTCTCCCCTCTCTCTCTCTCTCTCTCTCTCTCTCTCTCTCTCTCTCTCTCTTTTCAGGGTTGACTTTGCGGCTTCCGGCCAACAGTTGTCCCGCTGGAAAAGTGATCCCAGCCGCCCGCAGGCTCTCCATTTTGAAGATGAATGGTGGCTGTGTTTCTTTGTTTCTCTAATTCTCTCCCTCTCTCTCACTCTCTCTCTATCCCTCTCGCTCCTCAAAAACTGCAAGAATGATGTGCATAAACCCTGGTTATGGGGCTCCGGTGTCTTTTAGCCGTCAGCAACTTCATGCAGTTCGCACCCTCGGCTGGGACTTTTTAAAGGGAGTGTGCCAGCCTCTTCCTTAGGTCGACGTTTCTCGTCGATCATTTTCCGACATGGCGTATTTGCGCCCGGGCTTTGTAGCGTGCACGCCGCTGGCCACGGGCCACTAATTCCGGCATTCGCTTTTCTTTGATTCCTGATTCCCAGATTCCCAAAGAATCTCTGCTAGTCATCTTTTCTCCGAAGGACCTCTGCCAGTCTGCTCTTTCCTAAAGAATCTCTGCTAGCCCTCCCATTTTTTCTTAAGAATTTCTGCTAACCTGCCCTTTCCTAAAGAATCCCTGCTAGCCGACCCCTGCCAGGTTTCATATCGTCAGAGTATTTTGTGCCCATGACATCACTCCTCTTTGACCCCGAACACCCGCCTGAGCTCGCCCCCGCCGCCCGGTTTATTGTATGGTATTTTATGAATGGCGTACGAACTTTTTTTACGTGGCGATTTCGGCCCTCGACACTGCGCGCGGTAGTCTGTTTGCGATTGTATTTTGGGCACAAAACTACTGGGGAAAATCGGCTGAAAACGACACACGAATATGGTGGTTTCGATTCAGCTACAAAGTGGAATTTGTAGGTGTATTTTCTTGGCACCTTTTTCGTTTTGGGGGATGAGAGAGGGCGGAGAGAAAGAGAGAGGGGCGAGAGAGAGAGAGAGCGCGGGAAAGAGAAATAACGAGAGAGACAGCTAGGAAGAAAGAGAGAGAGAGAGAGAGAGAGAGAGAGAGAGAGAGAGAGAGAGAGAGAGAGAGAGAGAGAGAGAGAGCGAGAGCCAGCGCGAGAGAGACAGCTAGAAAGAGAGAGCGAGAGGGACAGCTAGAAAGAGAGCGCGAGAGAGAGAGACAGCCAAAAAGTCAGAACAAATCATAATTTTCCTACTCCCCCCATAAATAAAACTAGAGTTTCTGGTTTCCCGCAGCGGCAGTAATTTTTCATGGCTATTTATGGTTGGCTTATGGCTTCGAGGGCGCTTTTTACCAAAGACCAAAACGGCGACCAGTCTTGGGAATGGCTGGGGGATATCCCCCAGCCCGCGAAACAATCGAATCAATTTTCTGGGTTGAGGGGCGCGGAAATTGAGCCGCCGAACTAGACTAAAGAATGTCAATCTCTGCCAGCCCGCCCTTTCCTAAAGAATCTCTGCTAGCTTGCGATGAATTTTATATTGCAAAACCCCCGAAATCACCACTTGAAGCAATGAAATCTGGGGAACACCTGCCAGAGTTGAACACGGGAAACAATCGGACCCCACGCCATGACTATTACCCGGGGATTGCCCTTTTTATGACCGTTTGCCCTCGTTTTGCGGGTTCAAAAATTCTCGGTTCCGGTGCGTTTTGTCTAGTACCGGCTTTTCGGAACAGTGGGTTAAGAATGGGCAGGCTAGCAGAGTTTATCTAGGAAACGGCAGGCTAGCAGAGATTCTTTGGGAAAGGGCAGGCTAGCAGAGATTCTTCTTTGGGAAGGGCAGGCTAGCCAAGATTCTTTAGGAAAGCTTCTAATCCCTTCAATAATCCTGTCAAGACCGCTCTAATTACACCTAGAAAATCCTCCCCCGCCGGCTCGTCAAAATGCCCAGAGGGCACGTTGCCAGGTGACAAGCCCCCGAAAAAAGTGGACTGACTAGGATGGGGTTGAGGTGTGGACTCACTAGGGCCTAGATTTCGGGATTTTTTTATGCCTTTACCCCGCTTTAACCTGTTTAAAGGTGTCGTGACAGCAGCTTTTGCTTTACCAAAACCCAAGGTCAGATCAGTTTCTGTTTCGCACTTTTAAAAGGAGTGCGGCAGCCAGATTTGTCTTTTTATGCGAAAAAACCCTTAGAAAATCTGGAAAAAATTCTTAGCATTTCTCCGTGTTTGTACTCTCACCAGTCATCCCCCAAGGCCACAAAATTCAGCGAGAATTAGCCGAGGGGAATTCCCCCTATAATCTGCCCGGAAATCCCTCACCCGCCATCCCCCCGCAGACTCATATGTTTTGTGTTTTCTTTTTTCGCTTTGCCCTCCCAGGGCTGCGATTGTATATTTTTGGGCTCTCTCGCCCTCTCTCCCTCTCTCGTCTCTCTCCCTCTCTCTCCCTCTCTCGCTCTCTCTCACCCACTCGCCCGCTTTTTCGAATTTTCGTGATAAAGCCGCCGGGTAATTTTGGCGGGCCCAGGGAACGTACGATTTTTGGACGGGGTTGCTCTCTCTCTCTCTTGCTCTCTCTCGCTCTCTCTCTCTCACTTTTACCAAAATAGCGTGCGAATTTGCCCTGAGAGTTTTGGAATTATCGCCGGAAGTTTTGTGTAAATCAGTAAATCCGGAAGAACCTCCGCTAGCTTGCCCGGTCCTAAAAAATCTCTGCTGGTTTATTTGCTATTTTTTGTTTTCCACCCCTCTATTATGCTCCGATCCGCCCCCCTTTCAGAAAACACAAACTTCACTTTCACAAACACGCCTTAATTTTCTGGTTCGGCAGCTGCCGACTCCTAACTTATTTTTGCTGGATTTCCCTTCCTGGAGAGTTTACTGTAATTTCACGAACGCTGGCGCACCCGGTGGACTACGAGGAACAACTCAACCAAACTTTCGATGCCCTGCGTAAGTTTTTAAGGGTCTAAACGGGGGTTGAAGCCAGAATCTAAGCATGGATTTGCCTTGCGTGGTCCTTTAAATAGGAATTCTTGCGGAATTGCGTCTCTGATTATTTTTTTGTTAATATGGTCTATTGTTGTGCCGCATTGGCTTCCGTTAATCCCTTTTATGCGCCTTGACGCATTTATCCTACTTGGCACTCCCTTTCTCTCGTTCTCGCTCTCTCTCTCTCTCTCTCTCTCTCTCTCTCTCTCTCTCTTTCTCGTTCTCTCTATCACTCCCTTGTCAGAAGCGGAAGTCTATGAAAGTCCCCGTAAGCCACTTGGCACCACCAAAATACGACGAAGGGGCGGACCGTATGCAAATTTGTTCTTGACAGCCGGCGTCCCTTGTTTTCGCGCTTCCCCACGGGCTTAACCACTAGGCGGCTTTTCTTCCGAGTTCCCAGAAGAGCTAAAAATTTGCGCTTGCGGCTTTTCGCACTCCCTAGTCGGTGAACAAACTGAAACTAGCCCGGGCCTGGGAATAAGCCGATTTGGCAGCGTATGCAAATCGCTGACCAGGAGTGGGCAGTCTAGCAATTTCGGAAGCCATTTTTTCGGGGTTTTTTTCGTCTACGGTCAGCTAGCTGAGACCTTTTAGGAAAGGGCAAGCTGGCAGAGATTTTTTAGGAAAAGGCAGGCTGGCAGGAGTCTCTCGGAAAGCGTTTTCCTTCCTCCAACTCCAGCTTTCCCACCTCCTATCACGAATCTCCCCGATTCAAATCAGCTCCTTGTCATCCCTTCCTCTATGCAAATAGCCCGCGGTTATTTGCATAAAGGCGGCGTCGTCAGGAGGAGCCTCCCGGAATTCTTATTGCGTGAGCCGGGTGGTGGTCGGGAGATGACTATTGACAGATCACACCAACAACGTCCACCCAGGCACCCGCATGCTCTCTCTCTCTCTCTCTCTCTCTCTCTCTCTCGCCTAAAATCTATTGAAAGACAGCGCTTCTTCTTCAACCCCTCGCCGTCCTTCCAAAGTTCAAACAGACCGGCGCTAGCACTCGTGAAGGCTTGTAAACTTGTAGTCTTTTGTGTCCTGCTCTAAAAGGCCTAAAGAACCTCTGCTAGCCTGCCTTTTCCTAAAGGATATCTGCTAGCCTACCCTTTCCTAAAGCATCTCTGCGAGCCTGCCACAACCTACGTCAACAAGCTCACGATCGTCTTGACACCAACAGCTGCCGATTTTTTCGGCTCTCCCATTTCCTGGGATTTTCCCGGGTTAATTTCTTTGTTTCGCGCGGCTCGTTGCTAATGATCTGACCCCTGAAGTCTCTAAAAGCCGGAAATACGCTGCGAAAAATGCTGAATTTTTAAGAAATAAAGAGTTGCTCGTTGAACGAGTTGAACTCTTGGGTTTTGATCTCCTACTCGCCTTTTTGAATCGATTTTACCGGCAGTTGGGCGAGATAAGAAATCTGAGAAGTGACACATCAAATTCAACGAGATTTTCGCTTTGGCAACCTCAACCTTATGATAACTTTTGGTCTCTCTCGCGCTCGCTCGCTCCCTCGCTCTTTCTCGCTCTCGCTCTCTCCCTGCCTCTCTCTTTCTCTCTCGCTCTCTTGCATTTCTCTCTCTCATTCTCTCGTCCGGAACTCATCCCGGAACTTGAGAAACTGGCAATTTGCCACGCGATAAATCCTGAATCCTGGTTTCGATAACTTTTCTCGCTCCATCTCTCTCACGCTCTCTCTCTCTCTCTCTCTCTCTCACTTCCCCGTGTTCTCTCGTCTTCTAACCCACGAATTATTCACGCGTATCATGCGCGGCGCCTCGGGGGGCACATAAGCAAGCACGAGCATCGCGTAAAGAAAAATGTGCTAGTAAACGGGTTTCCGAGAGGCGCCTATGTACACCTATTCTTACTGGGCCGCATTGTGGAATCCGGCACCGTAACGCTGGTACCTTTTCCTAAAGAATCTCTGCTTGCTTGCCCGGTCCTAAAGAATCTTTGCTAGCCCGCCCGTTTTCATTTTTTTTGGCAGGTGGTTTGTTTTTTGAAGCGCCAAAAAGCCCCGGTTTAACGCGGCGGATTCGCCAGATTTGGAACGCCCTCCCCCCGGTTCCGGCCGGAATCAAATGACGCATAAAGTCGGGCGAATTTTCTCTTTCTCCCTCTCCCTCTCTCTCTCTCTCTCGCTCGCTCTCTCTGCCTCTCTCTCTCTCTCTTTCTCGTTCTCTCCCTCTCTCTCCCTACCTCTCTCACTTTTCCTAGCCCTAAATCCGTGCTTCGCAAAAAACCCCGTGCTGTTTAGGGTGGTGTCTGAGCTGGGGGTTTTTGGGAAAATCCCTAATGCATGGCCGTACCTGTTTTCTCACCCCGTGCCCTGCTTTGGATTTTAAAGGGACTGGGAAGGCAAAAAGTCCTATAGATTCCGATATCGATTTCTACTTTCTCTCTCTCTCTCTCTCTCTCTCTCTCTCTCTCTCTCTCGCTCTTTTTATCTCTTTATTTTTTTACGATTTGTCCATTGATCAACGCGCCGCCAACATTTGTCAATTCGGGCGGTGTGTCGCTTTTATTTATTGTCCCCCCGCGGTCGGTTAGACACGGCTGGCCCAATCGAGCCGAACGCCAACTGTTACACACATTTACCGCCCCGGACCCGTTGTCCGGAGGAGCAGGTCGGAATTTGAGACCTCTCAGCGCTTTCGAATTCTTAGTGGCGGTTGATTTTGCAAATACAGGCGGATAGCAAAGATTCTTGAGGAGCGGGCAGGCTAGCGGAGATTCTTTAGGAAAGTGAGTCTAGCAAAGATTCAGCAGAGTGTCTCTGTTCCTATCATTCGCTTTCTCGCTCACTCTCTCTCTCGCTCTCTCTCTTGCTCTCTCTCTCTCTCTCTCTCTCTCTCTCTCTCTCTCTCTCTCTGTCCTCTCTCTCTCTCTCTCTCTCGCCTCCTTCGCCTTGAATCCTTTCCAGCTTCTCGAATTTCTGCGTTTCCCGGCGCCTCGCAGGCCGTTTTTTGGGGTTTGCTTTGGTGCTAGGAGGCAGCAACGACTAAACGATTTTGCGTTTTTTCTCATTTTTTGCTCATCCTCCCGGATTTCCAGAGTTTTGCTGATTTTCCGGAGGGTCTGTGCAGATGGAGCAGCGTCAAAATCGCTGCCCAGACCCGCCAGGGCATAACAAAACCCAAAAAAAAACCCCTAAAGATCCTTTTTCCTAAAGAACCTCTGCCAGCCTGCCCTTTCCTAAAGAATCTCCGCTAGCTTTCCTTGCTTCAAATGGCCGTCGTTTTCTCATGTTTCAAACCGTATGGAATTTACGCGAAACTTTACTCTAAAATTCTTGGAAAAAATGAGCATCCAATCAATTTTTATTGTGGCTAAATAAAACCAATTTTGCAATAATTTTTAGATGCCTTCTTTGTCAAAATTTGGCATGAATCCAGTGACTAAACGGGCGGGCCCCTAGGACTCCCGGGAAAAGCTCTCAAATCGATAGCTCTGCCCATTCCACCAGGCAGCCTTTTTCCTTGTCCGCTCTTCCATTTTTCTCTCTCCATCTCTCTCTGGCCGCTCTCTGTCTCTCGCCTCTCCTCCCTCTCGCTTTGCCCTTGCAAAACCCGCCATTTTCTCGCCCCATTTCTTTCAACTCTTTACGACCATTGGCACGGCAAATTTCCGGGGGTTTTCTTCCGGATACGTTGTACTTTTTTCACCGGAAATATGTAGTTTTAATCCCATCCAATTTGATTGTAATTTTAAACCTCGACATTTGTGGATTACATCACGTTTTTACGTTTCAATAGCGTTTCCAAACCCTCTGCGGCTTCAATGGTCCTTAGAGAAAACGTGGGGAAGTGGCAAGCCTAAGCCTAACCCTAAGCTAAGCCTAAGCCTAAGCTAAGCCTAAGCTAAGCCTAAGCTAAGCCTAAACTTAAGCCTGAGCAAGCCTGTGCAAGCTTAAGCAAGCCTATTTTCTTTTTTGCCCCTCTCTCTCTCTTGTCTCTCTCTCTTTCTCTCTCTCTCTCTCACTCTCTCCCTCTAACTCCTTAAAACTCTACCATATTTCCACCAATCGATCCCTCTTATCTGATTCCGGGCACGTCAGCCGGTAGCCCACCGGCCGGACGGCCGTATTTCCACCAGAATCCGTGATAACGGCTGGCCCTCTTTGCAGTTTACAGCCGCCACTATTTTATGGCCCTCGATCCTCCAAAAATTCCGGCAGTTCCTTATTTACGCTTCTGGCCAAAAACAGCCACTTTCCTTGTTGCCATCAAGATCGAAACCTAGCTGTAAAGTGGTGTACCCCGTAGCTTTTCTCGTAGTGTGTACACCTGTAATTTGTCGCGCGGCGTACAAAAGGTCTACTTTTCGGAATTCAAGGTCGCGGGCCGGCGCGCCAAAAACGGATTAGCCGTGTTGGGGAAACTGGAATTTCAGGGAAATTTCAGAAAAATGACGTTAGTTATAGAATTTCTAGGTGATCTCTGCTAGCCTGCCGTTTCCCAAGTAATCTCTGCTAGATCGCCATTTCCCCAGGAAAATCTGCTAGCCTGCCCTTTCCTAAGGAATATCTGCTAACTTTCCTTTTCCTAAAGAATCTATGCTAGCCTGCCGCTTCCTAAAGAACCTCTGCTAGCCTGCCCTTTCCTAAATAATCTCTGCTAGCCTGCGCTTTTCCTTAAAAATTTCGAACCTGGAATTTCGTGAAGAATCTCTGCTAGCTTGCCCTTTCCCAAAGAATCTCTGCTAGCCTGCCCTTTCCTTAAGAATCTCTGCTAGCCTACGTCTCCTGCAAACCGCGGATCAATTAATCAATTTGCATCCCGGACGAGCCTAGAAAGGCTAGGCTTTGTCTGCCCACCTTGCCCCCCGAAAAAGATTCATTACCCCGCGGAAAGTTGGTCTTCAAGGCCAACTTTTAGGCTCCATAGACCCCCTTCCCAGTAAAAAACTCACCCCAAATCCATGCCAAATTAAATTCTAGCAAAAATTAAAATCCATAATTTCACTGCCAAATTTGCATGCGCGGACTCTGAATTTGCATGCATTTTCCTGGCAAAAATTTGTCATTCCCCTGCGGCGCCTCGATGACGTTCGGCACGCCGGTGCGGCAGGCGCCCCCAAACGCGCCCAGCGCCTCGCTCTCCCCTCTGCTGGAGCAACTCGGTGCGCATGGTAATTAGGGAGTGATTAGATCATTTTTCCGGGTTTTCTGGGTTGTTTATCGTGCCTTATTGTACTTTACCGTATTCTAGCGTAGGCTGCCGTATTCTCGCGTGCTTTCTTGTATTCTACCGTATCCCAAAAAAAAAAAAAACTAAATTAAGCTTTAAAAATTTTTTAAAAAAAAATAAAACACCCCCTTTTGGGATCAACTATAATAAAAAAGTAGAGGCGTCCGTCTGTCTGTCTGTCTGTCCGTCGTGTCCCGGATTCAACTCGAAGGGGAAAGGAGCTAGAGCTTAGGTCTCTTCGGATTCGGATAGAGCGTGGTCAGAAACCCCCAAACTGATCAAAAAATTATCAAAAAGTTTTAGTTTAAATTATTAAAATTAACATTGAAAGTGGCGCCTTAATAAAACGGGTGGGGGCCCCTTTCCCCGGGAGGCCACGCCCCTTTCCTTTCGCCCCTCTTCCCCAGGCCCTTTCCCGCGCCCAAATAGCTTTTTAAGTTACTTTAATACTTTTAATACTTTTTTAATTATGTTAATTTATTATTTAAATCATTTAAAGTATCTAAAAGGGATGGAATCTAAGTAGTTTTTGAAGGGGATTTCGGCTATGGGGGGTATCTGAAGCCACCAGGAAGGTATTTAGGTAGTTTTTGAAGGAGATTTCGGCCATGGGGGGTATCTGAAGCCATCCGAAAGGTAGCTATGTTTTTGTGGGGGGTTGGCTAGAGGAGATATCTGAAGCCATCAGTGTAGGTATTGCCGGGAAGGCATCAGCGTAAGGTGGGGATGAAATGTGGTGGTGTAGAATATGGAGGGTAGCCCGAAGTCCAGCCGATTGCAGTCGCGAAGCGGCTGTAATCGGCTGGTCCTAAAATAACGAAAATCTACATTATGCTAATTTGAGGTGCTTTTTTAGAATTTTAGTTGGTAAAAGCTCAATTTGGGCACAAGTTATGGCGTATTGGTGCGAACTTTACGCCTTGCTACCGTTTCCTACAATATCCTCACGTACTCTAACGTACTCGGGCGTATTCCAACGTACTCTAACGTACCCTAGCGTACCTTGCACCTTGCTATCGTACCCTACCGTATCCTCGCGTACCCTAAGGTATTCTACCGTACCCTCTTCCTATCGTAGTTTGTAGTATGCCTGACCTATCGTACTCCAAGTCTCCAATGATGCGAATTCTGGCGTTTCTAATCGAATTTTTCGGTTTAAAATGCATTTTTTTGTACAACTGTAGGCTTGCGTAGCCGATCGCAGCATTCCGAAACTGCCCTAGGCGTCCCACATGACAATTTTGGAACTCCGCACTTGTCATTTTTGAGTTTCCGGACCTCAAAGATTTTTCCGGGGCCCAGTATTCAAATTTTCTTCAAAATTTTAATTTTCTTCGACAAGACCGTAGTCGAACGTACCCTATCGGACCCCTGGAAAATCGTAAAAATTCTTCTAGCGGCAGCTGATTTTCGACAGCAATATGGCCGCTGCGGCCGCCTTTTTCCTCACCTTACTTCTCAGCCTCCCCGCAAAATTGTTTTTTGAGCCGGTGTTGGCCTTTGGCCTTGAATTAGCGTTTGGGCTTTGATAGGCTGGGAAAGATTCTTTAGGGAAGGGCAGGCTAGCAGAGATTCTTCTGGAAATGCCCCGGATGCAAATTCTAATTTTTTCCTTTAATTTCCTATATTTTCCTATATTTTTAAAACTTTTTTTTTGCAGAGAAATCGATCTCGCGCAAGTGGATGGCCGATGCGGGCGGCGAGGAGGGCGACGAGCTGCAGGAACGACTGCGAAAGGTTCGACTTTTTCCATCTGTTTTTGTCATTTTGGCTTGATGGTTCGATTCCGGCGGTTGCGGCATTTCCTAAAGAATCTCTGCTAGCCCACCCCTACCCGGATCCACTTTTTGTACGCACCCGCAGCCAATTCCATCGGGTTTTCCGGCTCCTCTCCCAGCTCCTTGACGGCTTTATTGGCTTTTCACACCCTCCCAAGCATTTGGAACGCCTCCTATGTGCTCCTTCTAAAAATTTAAAGGGATGGTGCCAGCTAGCTTTTGGTCATTTAGGTTTTTTCACGTGCGGATCACGTCACATTTTGCTTCTTGCCGCCCCAAATAGCGTCATTTTTTGGCGAACCCGTTTCGACCGATCGCTTTTCGATCTTTCTTTTCTGGCCTGGGAGAGCGGGGGGTTCGTGCTCCGTTTTTGGCTCTCTCTCTCTCTCTCTCTTCCTTTCTCTCTCGCTCTCTCTCCTTTGCCGCCAACCCAAAAACAACCCAGTCGATATGCGCACACCCGGCTGGAAATTTTAATCACTTCCCGGATGCGGTATTCCACGCAATGTGCCAAGCGCTGGTCAGTTTTGGTGCAGGCTAAAGGGCCATTGAAGGCAAAACTAGCCCCGCCTTCCCAGCCCCTGTAACAGGAGATGGAAAGCCCGTTTTATGCTAATTTTTCCTGTACCTTCCCAGTCCCTTTAAATGGCCCGTAAGAGGTGTATTTTGTACTACCTCGCCGTCGTGAGCCTCCATTTCCCGGTTCCCATGCGTATTCCCATGTGGATATCGTCCCTGGCCAAGCATTCCGTCAATGTCTCCGCCCGATTTCCCCCCGATTATTCAAATATTTGTGTCGACTTATTTGTTTGCCAAGGCTCGCCGGCCTTTCTTCGAGGCCGCCCCGGTTTGATTTCCGCCCCCTTGAGCCTCTCGTGTCATCATGAAGGCTTGTTTATGCATTTTCTTGCCTTTCATATGCAAATTTTTGACAGCGGCAGTGAACTCTGCTAGCCTCCTGCCCTTTCCTAAAGAATCTCTGCTAGGCTGCCCTTTCCCAAAGAATCTCTGCTAGCTTGCCCTTTCCCAAAGAATCTCTGCTAGCCTGCCCTTTCCTAAAGAATCTCTGCTAGCCTGCCCTTTCCCAAAGAATCCCTGCTAGGCTCTCTGCTCACAAGAATGACCTGTCCCTTGAGAAGTGTAGAAGTCGATTGGCCGCCCCGACCGATTCATTGCGCGCCCTGTAACCGGATAGTCGATAGGCGCTATGCGTAGTCGCACCCACCCCCACAATTCCTATGACCAGATGGCCCCCCGCTTTCTTCTTTCCCTTCTTTTCTTCTCAGTTTTGCCCATCTTGGCGCGCCGGGGCCATTACGCAATTTCCTATGGACAGCTGATGGGTGGCCAAAAATATCGAGTTATCGAGTTGACGTATAGGCAGAGGGTAGGCTAGCAGAGATTCTCTAGGAAAGACAGGCTAGCAGAGATTCCTTAGGAAAGGCAGGCTAGCAGAGATTCTTTAGGAAAGGGCAGGCTAGCAGAGATTCTTTAGGAAAGGGCAGGCTAGCAGAGATTCTTTAGGAAAGGGCAGGCTAGCAAGGATTCTTTAGGAACTGGCTCCCTTTCTTTGAATTTCGAACTGTTTACCACTAATTTCAACATTCCCAGCACTGCACTATCAATTTCACGCCACGCTTAGGCCCCATACCTGACCCAAATATTTGGGCCACACACCGTTCGCCCCCAACTTCTTGACAGCTTCAGCTAGCCCGGGCTACTTAAGGTTGTTTACCCCGTCCCATCCGCCTATACTCATCCTCGTCCAGAGGGCCCAACTATGGCCATGGGCCCCATTTTGCTATGGCTTCTCTGCGCCCTCATGGAAATTCGGGCCATCTCAGACTACTGGGCCCTAGGGCCCGATGCCTTAGGGCCCGGGCTAATTCCCCTTGAGTCTCTTTGGGTCTCTCTGTCCCTTGTTCTTGGGGCTTGATTTACATAATTCCTCTCCTGTCTCTCTCGCGCTTTCTCTCTATCTGTCTCTCTCTCGCTCCCTGGCTCGCTCTCTCTCTCGTCTAGACCAAAGTCTAATTGGCTTTCCCTTTCCCTAGCACGGCATTGACAGAATTTGTTGCATCGCGGAATTTTTGTGAATCTTCTCTCTCTTTCTCGCTCTCGATCTCTCCCTCTCTCTCGCTATCTCCCTCGTGCTCTCGCGCTCTTCCAAATTCTGTTTCTGTAGAGCCGATGCCACTCTAAAAACTGGACATCAACCACCAAAAAAAATGCTAGCCGACTCGTTCGATTCGGGTGACGATCAGCTACACCATGACGACAGTGGCTTTGACGAATACCTAGCGGTCAGTAAGGGTTGGGCTTAGGCTTAGGCTTAGCTTAGGCTTAGGCTTAGCTTAGGCTTAGGTTTCGTGGGCTTAGGCCTAGGCCTCAAAATTGGAATCGAACCATCAAGCCTATAGCCAAAAAAAATGCCGTTCCCTACTGTCACCACCCCTTTAAACCCCGTTTTCAGAAAACCGCCGACCTCGAGCTAGCCGCCACCATCGGCCAGCGGCTCTTCGAGCAGAACAAGGAGCTCAGGACACGGTAATGGGTTTTTTTCGCGTTTTAAAGGACCGCTGAAGTGCAATCCATCAGGGTTGTTTGACTTCTCAGTGCTTTTAGGCTTTTTTTAAACTTTTTTAAAGGCCCACTAAAGTCTAACCTCATTCACCCACTTCAGCAATGAATTCCTGGAGGCCGAGTCGCGCGAGGTGGAGGAGACGATCACCCAGCTGCGCCATGAACTGCGCCTCAAGGTCGACCTCATGCACCGATACTCGATGCTCGACGAGTATGGAGAACGAGCGAGGTGAGGAGGGCTAGCAGAGATTCTTTAGGAAAGGCCAAGACAGCAGAGATTTTTTAGGAAAGGGCAACTAGCCGAGATTATTTAGGAAATGGCAGGCTAGCAGAGATTCTTTAGCATACCATTTCTATCCTCTTTTTTCAGCACTCGCGAAAATGAGCACAGCCTACGGACCCGCGCCGAGAAGCTCGCAGACGAGAATCGACGGTTGAAGACCCAGGTACAAAAAATCCTACCCAACCTTCCACGCCCCTTTAACAGAACGCGACGCTCCAGCAGACGGCCCAGGAGGCCGACCAGCACGGCCAGAAGGTGATCCGCGACCTGAACAAGCAGCTCGACTCGGCCAACGACAAGATCCACAAGCTGCAACGGCAGATCCAGGAGAAGCAGGACGAGTGCCAGGGGCAGGCGCTGAACGTCTCCAGGTTGATGCAGGAGATCCAGGCGAAGAGCCGGGAGACGAAGGAGGTACGCTGCTAAAGAATCTCTGCTAGCCTGCCCTTTGCTAAAAAATCTATGCTAGTCCGCCAGACATCATTTTGGCCTTTTTTAGCTCACCGAAGTGAATCTCGAACTCGCCGAACAGCTCGACGACGCCATCCGGCAGCACGAGGCGCTGGAGGGCCAGGTTGGCGAGCTGCAGGAGAAGTACACCGAGGTGAGCGCGTTCAGTAACATTTTTCAAAGAGGCTGAGTGACTTTAACTCAATCGCTCGTTTTTCAGGTGAAGCTGATGTACAGCGAGGCCGAGGAGGAGATCAAGTCGCTGAAGGTGAAGAGCTCGGTGCACCGCACCTCCTCCCAGGACTCAATGTACGACTCGCTGGCCAGCGAGCTCGAGAACTCGGACTCGGGCTTTGCCAGGTGAGCATTGGGGTGGTTTTGGTGCGTTATCCGGGGATGTCTCTCTCTCTCCGTCTCACTGTCCCTCCCTCTCTCTCGCTTTCACCAACTTAACCCACTACCCACTACCGTACCCCACGTTGTCCTGTCGTGTGCATGCATCGTGTCCGGTCCGTTCAGGCAGCTGCCCACGGCCCTCCCGTTCGACCCGTTCGCCTTCCAGCGCAGCGCCCCTCGCCCCCGACGCCACTCCGTCGGCGCGCCTTCGCGCCAGATGAGGCCCGAATGGGCATATCCAGATGACTACGCGGCCGAAGCGAAGCGCCGCCGCCTCAAAGCCTCGCGCTCGTTCTCGGCCGGCAACCTGCTGGAGTGGGCCTCATTTTTGTTGCCGTCGTTGTGATTTGCACTTGTTGTTGTCATTTTTCCTTTTCTACTAATGTCACACTTCCTTTAAAATGATGTCACAAAATCGCAGGCTAGCAGAGATTCTTTAGGAAGGGGAAGGCTAGCAGAGATTGCCTTCAGTGCCCCTTTAAACCCTGTATTTTCCAGCACTCCCTTCGTGACGGCGCGCTCGGATGCCAAGTCGCTGCGACAAGAGCTGGAACGCCTGCAGAACCAGCCGATTCGGGTAGCTAGCAGAGATCATTTGGGAGCGCCGATTTTTTGCAGGAAGTTGAAGCCGTTGTCGAGGTGCCGAACCCGGTGTTGGTCGACGTGCTGAGGAGGGGAGTGCAGAACAGGCCTCCGACCACCCCACCACAGACGCCAATGTCACAGGTGAGAGAGGGGGAGGGAGGGGGGAGGGAGGGAGGGGGGGAGGGGAGGGGGGGGGGGGGGGAGGGGGGGGAAGAGAGCGAGAGAGAGTAAGAGAGAGAGAGAGAGAGTGAAAAAATTCTTTTCTAGATCGCTCCTTCTGAACACGCGACCCCAACGCGACAACAACGCGCCCTGGCCGATGATGCCTCGTTCCTCGACATCAACGAGGTAACTAGCACAGATCCTTGAGGAAAAGGCGTTGAATCTGGTGTCACCATCCCTTTAAAATGTCAAATTCCCCTTCTTCAGATTGGCCCGCCCCTTGCCCACTCGACCCCGGCGCCGTGGCGGTCGCGTCGCGGCTCCGACGACGTCCCCAGGAAGAGCACCGCCTGCATCGAGACGCAAACCGACCCGCCACCCTGTCCGGAAGCCGATGTGCAGCTCCAGGCTGTGCTCCAGAACCAGGTGCGCTCTCTCTTTCGCCTTCTCTCTCTCGCGCTCTCTCTCTCTCTCTCGCTCTTTATCTCTCTCTCTCGCTCTCTCTCGCTCCCATCAATAGCCGCGTTTTCAGCACGCCCAGCAAGCCTCCACCTCATTTGGGCATCCCACCGTGGCCGCCGCGCAACCGCTCGCGCTCACCATCGTCAAGACGACGGTCGTGCACTCGATCGGAGCGGCACACAGCCGCGACGCGACCGCAACGCCCTCAATCGATGTGACGACGCGGCCGAAGACGTTGAACATCGTCCCCCGGGACGAGCCGGCACCGCCGATCGTCGCCTTCCCGGGAACCAGCCGGGAAGCGGAGAAGATTGGTGAGTGGAGGGCTTTTTGGGGCACGACAGGCTAGCTGGGATTCTTCAGGAAAGGGCCGACTAGCAGAGATCATTGGAGAACGCCCTCCTTTCCAGGCAACGTCTCCAAGTCGTCGTCCACCGACTCGCTGGCCGACTACGTCGGGCCGAAGATGGGTGAGCCGGGCATGCCCGGCACCCGGGACCTCGACGCCGCCATTCGACGCCTCAAAGTTCGGCGGCAGGTACGCGTTTATTGGGCTACGGTAGCCTACCGTAACCGTCAAAGGTCTAAGAATTTCTCCTTTCGCTTTGGCATGCCAAAAACTGCGTTTTCTTTGGGTTTTCCTCCCTTTTTTGCGTGTTGTCCGTGCTGTGGTGTACTTTGTAGTTGGCGTCTTCGCGGCAAGGATTTTATGCTGCTTAAGGAAAGCCTATGCCTAGGCCTAAGCCTAAGTTCAAGCCTAAGCCTAAGCCTAAGCCTAAGCCTAAGCCTAAGCCTAAGCCTAAGCCCAGGCCCCAAGCCCGGCTTCGATTTTCCGTTTCCTAATTTCCGCTCACCCCCATTTTTGCCGTTTTGCAGCGGTGGTGGATGCTGCTGCCGCTCTCCTCCGGCTGCTCGTTCCTGTGGCGCTGCGTGTACGGGCTGTTCCGCTTCTTCAGCTGGATGTTCCACCGCTTCGCGGCCGCCCTCTATCGCCACGTCTGCGGCCGGCGTCGCCCGAAATCTATCGTACGCTTTGCATGACTTCTTTCTCTCGGTTTGCTGCATGTCAAAACTCCTAAAGAATCTCTGCTAGCCTGCCCTTTCCCAAAGAATCTCTGCTTGCTCTTTCCCCAATGTTCTCTGCTCGCTTGCCTGGCCCTATCCCCCGCCTCGTGGCATGCTTGAAGTGGCGACAAGGTTTTAGCATCCTACTAAATGCGTATCTAACTCTTAAAATCCACAAAAATTAGCCTAATTCATTTAATCCGGGTCGTAGTTCCCTCTTTCTCAGGTGGAGGCCGATTTTGCCAAGTTCCGCGAGCGGCGCGGCCTGCCCCAGCAGCCATTCTACGCCCAGAATCGGCCGGCCGCCAGCAGCGTTGTTGCCACCAGTGGGGTGGGTTGGCCTGGGCGATTTTTGTGGCCTTACGTTGCGTGTTGTGCTGTGTAGTCCTTGCATGTTTTTTTTTTGGTTTCATTCGTTGCTTTGCAGCCTTCGAAGCTCTCTCTCGATCTCTCTCTCTCTCTCTCTCTCTCCTCTCCTCCTTCTCTCTCTCTCTCTCTCTCTCGCTTCGCATGCTTAGCCTGAAAATAACGCCTACAGTAAAACTACCGTACTACAATTCCAAAGATTATCCTGTTCCGTTAATGCCTTAATTCCAACGCATGTCTCTAAACTACAAATTACAAACCTTCCCCTCCAAATCCTCTTTTTTTTCAGGAGCAAAAACGTCTCGGCGCCGGCATCTCGCCCAGCCAGCACAACGTGCAGTCGAAGGGCACCGTACAAAAGGCACCAATTGACGGCTACGGAGCGGGGTGGCAGAACTATGCAGTTGTTCTCGGCCAAGAACACCAACGAGCCGTCGTGCCGTGGCGAGCGGTGAGGGTTACTGTAGTTTTTCGGGAGGGGGCGGCTAGCAGAGATTATTTAGGAAAGGCAGGCTAGCAGAGAGTTTTTTAGGAAAAGGCAAGCTAGCAGAGATTTTTGAGGAAGGGAAGGCTAGCGGAGATTCTTGAGGAGGCTAACAGCGATTCTTTAAGAAAGGGCAGGCTAGCAGAGATTCTTTAGGAAAGGCGGGCAGGTGGAGGGCTAACAAGGGACCTCACGGAGACATGGTGGAATTTCGGAAAACGTCGCGGCACCCCGGGTAATCGGCCATTGCGACACGATGCGCTTGTCAGTCTAATAGACCGGGACAGGATACAGCACTCCGGAAATGTGATTACAGCAAAAAATTGCATAGAAGGAGGTATGAGGCTCTCCCATCACTATGGAATCACCAGGAATGGCCGAGTGGTAAGCGACTCGCTTGATAGGTCGAACGAGGGTTCGAATCCGCTTACTTTTTGTTTTGCTTTAGGCCAGAGATGTACAAGTCAAATCATACGTACTTTTAAATTTTTGCCAGTTGTCGACGTTAGGTGGTCAGATATTCTGAATTTCATTTGCAGATGGTCAGGGTAGGGCTCTACCGGCAGAAATGATTTTCATTCGATTTTGCCTTAATGGCTAAACATTAGGGATTTCGGGCTATTACTAGTAACATTCTGGACTTGTACAAAAATCTCCGGCAAAAGCAAAAACAAAATCGTGGCGGTTCGAACCCTCGTTCGACTATCAAGCAGTCGCTCGGCCATTCCTGGTGATTCCAGGTGGGGCCTCATAACCATCGCCTATGAATTTTGCATTATCGGCATTTTCGGTTCTCTGTCACAGGTCTATAGTCGACAGCGCATCGTTCGGCGTCCTGTCGGGGTTCCTTTAAGAAGATTTTTACAGCTTGACAACGTCGGCCTCACAGTGCTGCGTGACCGGCGAGACGGCGGTGTCATCTCCAGAGCCGAGGTGAGCATCTACAGCGAGAGAGCAGGAGATCGAGAGAGAGAGAGAGAGAGAGAGAAAGAGAGAGCGAGAGATAGAGAGAGACAAAGACATATTCCAACATCATTTTCCAGCTCCCCCCGACGCCCCACTCCTCCCCGGTCCACTCCCAATTGAGCATCACCCGCTCGGCCGGCCTGGGCACGCTGCTCCCCTCGATGTCGTCGGTGTTCTCCTCGTCGATGTCCTCCTTCGATCTGAGCACCGCCCAATCCGGCATCCTGTCTAGGAGATTCTAGGCCCCGCCCCTCCACTTAAGTGCCTTGCACGCCCCTTTAAAGTGCCGTTCTACCTAGCTAAAGGGGTCGGGAAGCCTGGAATTTTTGGAAATTGTATTGCCTTGGGCTTGGGCCGAGGCTTAGGCTTAGGTTTAGGCTTAGACTTGGGCTTAGGCTTAGGCTTGGGTTGCAGGCTGCTTTCGCGCGGCAGGCTTAGGTTTGAGCTTAAGCTTAGGCTTAGGCTTAGGCTTAGGCTTGGCTTCGGTTTCACCCGTTTTTTGGAACAATTTTTTTCCAAAGCTTCCCGACCCCTTTTTTAATCAGTTAAAGCCCGCCTGAGAAAAAGCAGGAATCTGTGCTCAATTCTTAAAAATATACTCGTCTGTGCTTATATCGTTTGCTCCGCGTTTTTCCGTTCGTGTACGCTGGTGTACTGTGGTGTACTGCGTATACCCAGTCACAAACCATCGATTTTTTTGTGTTTTTTGGTGCGATTTTTACGCCCGATATGTAATTAGGATATTTATTGTCCTTTCCCTGTTCACGTGAATTTTTGTACGTATTGCAGCGTACTGCACCGTACTGTAGCGTACTGTAGCGTTGCAGTAGCGTACTGCAACGTACTGTAGCGCACTGCACCGTACTGCAGCGTACTGTAGCGTTCCGCACCATACTGTAGCGTACTGCCGCGTACTGCAACGTACTGTAGCGTACTCTGGCGTACGGTAGTGAGGTCGAACACTGTAGCTTTTTGCAACGATACCGGTCATTTTTAGCAACCAATTTTTGTGGAGGATTTTTGCGATAACTTTTTTGGTTTTTTGAGACTTTTTACAAGCCTAAAAATCGCAAAAATCCTTTTTCCACCCAACAAATCAGCCTTACAAAAAAATAGTCCCCGATTTGCATCCGGTCCGCCTTATACCACCCGATAAAAATCATCTTGGTCCACAGCATTGCTCAGAGCTTTTTCGTGTTTATTTTATTTAGTTTTTTTCGTTTTTCAATTTTTCTCTTCCTCAAAATATGCAAATTGTGGCCTTTTTCATGCTCGCGAGATCCGGTAGCCCCATTGAATCCCCCATAAAAAAATACTCACAGTTTTTTGCTCTAAAAACCTTGCTCGAAATAGTCAGTGTATCCGGCGTGATTCAGCGTATTTTGGCGTCGTTGAAATGTGCAATAAATTGTGAAATCTATCAATATTATCGGTTTGGAAACTACAGTATACACCTGTGTACGAATACTACATGAAAATGGGCGTTCGTTGTATGCTATCGTAGCGAAGCCTAAGCCTAAGCCTAAGCCTAACCTAAAGGAAGTCTACTAAGCCTAAGCCTAAGCCTAAGCCTAAGCCTAAGCCTAAGCCTAAGCCTAAGCCTAAGCCTAACCTAAGTGAAGTCTATAAGCCTAAGCCTAAGCCTAAGCATAAGCCTAAGCCTAAGCCTAAGCCTAAGCCTAAGCCTAAGCCTAAGCCTAAGCCTAAGCCTAAGCATAAGCCTAAGCCTAAGCCTAAGCCTAAGCCTAAGCCTAAGCCTAAGCCTAAGCCTAAGCCTAAGCCTAAGCCAAGCCTAAGCCTAAGCCTAAGCCTAAGCCTAAGCCTAAGCCTAAGCCAAGCCTAAGCCTAAGCCTAAGCCAAGCCTAAGCCTAAGCCTAAGACTAAGCCTAAGACTACGCTTAAGTCTAAGCCTAAGCCTAAGCCTAAGCCTAAGCCTAAGCCTAAGCCTAAGCCTCCCCTCAAGAATGGGCTCCAAGCTGCCGCCGCTTCAAGTCTCGCCAGTAGAGCTTTCACCACCCCAGGAGGCGTCGCTTCCGCCCTGCCCGGCTTGTAATTGCATTCCGTGTAGGTTTTTCGGGGTTTTCGGCGAGCGGGCGAGAGAGAAAGAGAGAGAGAGAGAGAGCGAGAGAGAGAGAGAGAGAGAGAGAGTACTAGCAGCATTTTGCCTTTCAGTTACCAAAGAAGACTCATTTTGCCGGCGCTGTGGCTGCCGCCTGAACCTGAAATGCCGATATTGTGCAGCCAGGATCAAGTAGCACAACAGCAAGTTCAAAACGGACAGTTTTTAGGCCTCTGGACCGGTTCTGTGCCAGCTGCGGAACCCGGCGGATCGTGTTTTTCGATAGGGTAAGCTAGCAGAGATTCTTGAGGAAATGGCAGGCTAGCAGATATTATTTTGGAAAGGCAGGCTTGCAGCGATTCTTTAGGAATGTCCTTTTCAGATCCACCACGCTTTCCGGGCCCACGTCCCCCATATTCTGATTGGTGGCGTCGCCGTGGCGGCCGTCGCCTGGTTCTTGTTGATGAGGAAAGCCGCCCCGAAAGCCATGATCCGCGTCGTCCGATAAGCTATGCAAATTGCGTTTTGCCGATTGTTTTGTGCTCTCGGTTCTTTTGCATTATCGGGGGAGTGGAGGAAAAAATTTGATCAATCGAGAAATGCCTAGTAAAATAATAGGAAGCATTTTCATAATGTTCTTTGTCAAATAAAACTATGTTTTAACCAGAAAAACTATCTAAAACCTTGAAAAAAAAATTTGAAAAATTCGAAATTTTGGTCAAAAACGGACTATTTGGTCGAAAACCTGTATTTATTAAATTTTTCCTAAAACGTTGTGAAGTTCTTACGTTAGAATAGACAAAATTATTTAGAAAAATTTCCAATATTTATATTTGAAAATTTGATCCTAAGAAAAATTCTGCCCCCCCCCCCCAATAATGCCAAAGAACCATTCCTTCTGCTCAATTTGTCATAATTACTGTGTATATGCTTGCCTCAGGAAAATAAATTTGGACAACAAGTTTTATTATTCCTTTATCTACACGAATAAACCCGTATCGACAATTCCTGATGTAATCGATTAGGAAAACAGCATAAAGAATGGCTCCAAAGCTCACGAAAATCAGAATGTGAGAGAATCTGGTAGAATTACACAAGCGTTGAATAGTTGGCGATATCTCCAAGTTTTCCGGAACCGGAATACCCATTCCTGATCCAATACACGATACTCCGTATAACGGAAATGCACGAGATCAGCAGCACAAATAAGGCCAGCGCCATCGAGACGCCCTTCGACGGGGCGCCGCGCAGCGGGGAGATGGCCACGTAGGCGGAGAGGACTGGAAAGGAATTGTGTGGAGAGAGAGAGAGAGAGAGAGCAGAGAGAGAGAGAGAGAGAGAGAGAGAGAGAGAGAGAGAGCGTCAACAACGTACCTCCTAAAAATAATATTACAGCCGTGAACCAGAAGCCGAAGACGACCAACCGGATGAAGGAGGTCCCTTGAAGGAAGCGGATTGCGCTGAAAAACGCTAGCTAGCAGAGATTCTTTAGGAAAGGGCAGGCTAGCAGTGAATTCTTAGGAATACAAAACTCACGCCGCCGGGTCACTCGGATTCGACTGGATCAGATTCAGCGTGAAGAACACCTGAAATGACGCCGAGAAAAAGGCGGCCAACGACACCAGGCAAGCCGAGATGTCGAGGCAGTAGGAGAGCTCGGTCAGCGTCTAAATTTGGCAAATCGGCGGGCAGGCTAGCAGAGCTTTGTTAGCAAAGCGCAGGCTGGCGGAGATTCTGACCTCTGAAAGTGACGTGTACTGCTCCAGGATGCGTTTCTCAATCGGATCCTTTCGTTCAGATAACAAGAAGAATTCGAGGGAGATCTAGAAGTGTTTTTGAGGAATTTCAAGTCGCCAAGTTACCATGGTCATTAGTGCGCCGGAGATTGCCATTGCTGATAGCATCCAAAGGGAGTGGCGGATCTGAAAATGTCGTAATTTGATTCCTAAAGAATCTCTGCTAGCCTGCCCTTTCCTAAAGAATCTCTGCTAGCCTGCCCTTTCCTAAAGAATCTCTGCTAGCCTGCCCTTTCCTAAAGAATCTCTGCTAGCCTGCCCTTTCCTAAAGAATCTCTGCTATCTCTGCTAGCCTGCCCACCATATTCCATTGCTGGGCCTGCAGTGCGCTCATCTCGACACTAATACTCATCCCCTCATCCGGATGTCGTCGCTGGGAAAGTGGCGTGCATCTCGGGACCACGGGTGAGGTGTTGGAGCCGGTCTAAGGTGGCTTCCTGGTCCCTTTAAAATCCGGGAAACTCACCATGCTGTAGTCCGAAACGAAGCCGGACGATTGTGGGGTTCGGCAAGGGATTGTTGGACCGATCGGGAGTACCATCTGATAGAGAGAGTAAGAGAGAGAGAGAGAGAGAGAGAGAGGGAGAGAGAGAGAGGGAGAGACAGAGAGAAACGCGCTAATAATTCCGGTATTCGATTTAACGAGCGGCCAAACTGCCTAAAAACCGCAGCGTAACTCCTCCCGGGGGTACACAACCTTGCGCACATTTCGTGCCCCGAGGGCATATTACTGCGCGTCAAGTGGGCGGCCTAATGGCTAAAGGGCAGAGGCAGGGAGATATTCCCCTGTTTACACCCGAACACGCGCGGAAACCGCCCGCAACCACCGGCTGAAAGGTCGCACACGTGAAATTGGATAGATTGGCAGGCGAGCTGAAATTCTTTAGGAAAAGGCAGGCGAGCTGAGATTCTTTAGGAAAAGGCAGGCTAGCAGAGATTCTTTAGGAAAGGGCAGGCTAGCAGAGATTGCTTAGGAACTTGCTGTAGTCGGCCGGCCCACCCGGATCGAATGAACCCCACAAAAAAGAACTAGCTAGCCGTAGCCAGGGGCTATAAATCGCGGTGTCCGTGGCCGAAATGGGGCCTGTTGATCTTTTGTTTTCAGGGCGATGGATCGCTAGAGCGAGCGGGCATAGGACCGCCACATGTCGACTTTGGAACCTCGACCAAACCCGCAGCCGCCAGCTTAGTGCCAAAAATCGCGCTTCAACGTCCGTTTTTTCGGGCCTTGCGATGGAAGGGTGATTGATTGAGTGAATGACAAGTAAAGAGGGAGGAGAAATTTGTCTGCAAAAGTTGCAGAAAATGTCTATAGTAGCGTGTAAATTATCTAAGATGCTATTCCTCAACGACCTCTGCTAGCCTGCCCTTTCCCAAAAAATCTCAGCTAGCCTGCCCTTTCCGGATAGATACTTTGCATTCCGTCGCAAAACTCAAAAAATTCCTAGAAAAAAGGGAAAAATCGGGCGCAAGATCGGACCTTCGTAAACTAATGCTACTAAAATAAACATGACAGGCTAGCTTGGGGGAGGCGCCGAATTTGAGCCGCCTAATTTGTGCGCCCGGAAGACCGTAGCGAAGACAATGGGACGTTGCGTGTCCTGAGGGCATGAAGTTAGAGAGAGACGGATGAGAGAGAGAGAGAGAGAGAGAGATAGGAGAAAGCAAGAGAGAAAGAGAGAGAGAGAGTGAAGCGGAGCCTGGATGAAGATAAGTGTTGTGAATTTGCATATGCACTCCAAACGAGGACAGCCCCGGGAGGGGGATACCCCAGGGGGAAGATCCTCGGGCCGAGATAAAGCCTCTGTTTACAATAGCCATCTCGATGGATAGCTTGAGCAGATTTCAGAGATTAAAGGGACTGGAAATTGAATTTGTTGGCAAGCTAGCAGAGATTCTTGAGGCAACTACGGGGGCAGCTAGCAGAGATCACTTAGCGTAACGTGAAACATTCCTTTAGGCAGGGCCGGCTAGCAGTGATTCTTTTGGAAGCACAGGCAAGCAGAGACCATTTCGGAAGTCATGGGCAGGCAAGCATGGAAGATTTGGGAATGAAGCGCGGGGAGCTGGAAAACGTCATCTGAAATGGGGGCAAGCTAGCAGAGATCATTTGGGAATGGGACAGGCTAGCCAAGGCAATTTGAGGCCTTCTTCGCCTACGCTGCATCACCAGTCTGCCTCAAGTCTCTGTGCTAGCCTGCCCTTCCCAAATAAACTCTGCTAGCCTGCCCTTTCCTCAAGAATCTCGGCTAGCTTACCCTTTCCTAAAGAATCTCTGCCAGCCTGCTCGCCCTGTTTTTAATTTTTTTTTTTCTAGATTTTCGAGCGATCCCGGCCCGAATTTTCCTCGGCTCCCCCGGATGCCATTAATTTGCCTCCAGTTGGCCTCAAAATTATTGGCAGCTGTCCAAATTTGGGGCATGGCCAGCCAGGCGGAAGTCAGGCCACGCCCCTTCCCCTGCTACGCCCGGGTTGTAGTTCGTAGCCCGGCGGAGCCGATTTGATCGCGTGTACCCCAGCCAATACCCCGATAAATGCCACCGGATCTCATTAAATTTAATCTCATTAACTATTTTTCCTTTAAAATACATTAGAAAGCTTTTTGGCACCCCTCTTTTTTGAAGCCATAATTTTTGTTATACTTTTGTATACTCTTAAAGGCTGGAATCGTGAAAAATGTGTGGAAATTTTGTCTGTTTTTTTTTCAGTACGCAATGCTCCGAAGCAGAACGAAGTAAAAGGACTAAATTTTGCACGTAAATTCGCCAAAAATGGAGCTCCCGCCTGGGGCCGAGGTGGACGACACCGAGACGATGCAAATGATACGGCAGGTGGGCGGCTAGCAGAAATTCCTTAGCAAGGGTAGGCTAGCAGAGATTCTTTAGGAAAGGGCAGGCTAGCAGAGATTCTTTAGGAAAAATCCGCTAATCGTGAAATTACGAAATTTGCATTATTTTTTAAGGCCGTCTTCTTCGAGAATACCGAACTCCTCGGCGACTTGGTCAAGGAGAACCCGTGGTCCACCCGGAAAGTTGACCGCTACGGCAGAAATCTATTGATGCTCGCCGCACACAACGGAAGACCGAAGGCCCTTGAAGAGCTGATCGGGACACAACCAGGTTTGTTGCCTTTAGAAGACCTTTAAAGGGCCATGGAAGGCAAAATTTTGATGAATTTGCCTTGCAAGGCCCTTTAAAATGTTCTAATTCAATGTAATTTATGTTTAGACACCCTCGACGTGCAGGGTGGTGGCGGAAAAACGGCCTTGCATCTGGCTACCGAAGCGGCGCAGGTAGGCAGGCTAGCAGAGATTCTTTATGAAAGGGCGGGCTTGCAGAGATTCTTTGCGAAAAATTGATTTGCAGGTCGAATGCGCACGGCTTCTCCTTGCCGCCGGCGCCGATCCGTCGATTCGCGATGCTTCCGGGCACTGTGCACTCGAGTCTGCCCAAATGGCTGGCCACGACCGGTTGACGCAGCTGCTCATCGAGTCGATACGTAAGCCTAAGCCTAAGCCTAAACCTGTTCCTAAGCAAAGCCTAGTCTGAGCCTAAGCCTAAGCCTAAGCTTATCTTTCAGAATCCGAAAACGAGAAGCTGAACGTCGACCGGGAGCAGCTTGTCCGCGCCTGCATCGATGGCGACGTGGATAAGGTACCTTTCCTGAAGGATCTCTGCTAGCCTGCTCTTCCCAAGCCGTTCAAGCTCTGAACCCCTCGATCACGTTGAAGTTTCCAGGTGGCCTCCGTCGTCTCAAACTGCCCGTCTCGGCACCTTGATACGCTGTTCAACGGGCGAGAAGCCGAGGCGCAACCGACGCTTTTTGTGTGAGTCCCGTAACGCAATTCGCAGTGTTCTCTGCTAGCCTGCCCTTTCCTAAAGAATCTCTGCTGGCTGCCCCTATGCTGATCGCCAAATTCCTCATTTCCAGTGCCTGCCAGAATGGACGTCACGCCGTCGTGGAGCGTCTTCTCGAGTGGCGCCTACGTCACACTACCGTACACCCGGTCACCCGGGATACGGTAGCCCACGCCGCAATCGCCGGGCGGAGCTGCGAGGCGTTGCGGCTGATCCTGGAGGTCAGCCATTAATGCATCATCAAAAACCCCTGATTTTTTTTTCTCAGCCCCTTTAAGGTCCATTGAAGTGAAGATAGACGCGAGGGCCCCCCGCTAACAGCCCAGTACCGCCAAAACCACGTCTTTTTCCAGAGCTACCCCCATCTCGCCGGCCAGGTGAACGCCGACGGGAGCACACTGCTGCACTGGGCCGCCCACACCGGCGACGTGAACGTGGCCAAAACGTGGGTGTTTTTGCAGATGATTTTGTTGCTGTCCCCTTCCCTTTAAAAATGTTTTTTTTGCGCGAATTCCACTTTTTGAGCCCTTTATTCGACCAGAAAACACCATGGGGAGGGGAAAGCGAGAAGGGCAGGGTACAAAAACAGTAGATGAACATTTGGGGGGCCGGGCAGCTTGGGGGATGTTTCATTGAAGAAGCTGACGAATCGAGGCGCCAAAACGGAGCTCGAAAGGCAGGAGGGGACGCTCGTAGGAAGTCGGTAGGGTGGGGAATACGTCGTCGAGCAGGTCGATGAAGGACTGAAAAAAACGGAAAATAATTAGATGACGGTTTCTCAAAAATATTTGCTAGCCTGCCTTTCCTAAAGAATCTCTGCTAGCCTGCCCTTCCTAAAGTAAATCTGCCAGCTCACCTCCTTGTCGTCTAGCCGCTCTTGTACTTTGCATACGCCTCGGGGCCCATCCCACACAGTAGATGGCACAGCATATGGCAGGCGCGGAAGGAGACGAGCAGCCACAGCTGGTACGCGTACGTCGGCGTCTAGGTGCTGAGTTGAACCGTATCGGAAACTTGCGCAAGTTCAAGCTGTACAGTCATTCACTCTCTCCCCCTCCCTCTCTCTCTCTCTCTCTCTCACGCTCCCTCACCGAGTCATTTATGACGTTCTTGTACATGTACTGGAGGCAGACGGCCGTCGCGGCGGCGTACAGCAGCGACAGCAGCAGGTACGGCATCGTCAGGTAGCCGGTGAGCAGGCCCAGCACCATCGTCACACCGGCCGAAGCGCCAACTGAGGCCCCGAGGAGCATCTGAATGTCTTTCTCAGTCTCTCGCTCTTTCTCTTCCTCTCTCTCTCTCTCTCTCGCTATCTCTCTCTCTCCCTTTCTCTCACACCCAAAACATACCTGGCGATTCCCGCCAAACTTCTCAGCGGCAAACGGGTAGGCGCCGGCGGCGACGCCGAGAAGGAGAGCACCCAGTGGAGCACCAGAGAGATACTGTAGATGTTCAAAAGCACGGTAACTTCTACAGTACACCTCACCGAATACTGTAGAATATGGCCGGCCAGGCAGCCCTCGACCAGGGCGACGGCGAGCAGTTGGAAACGGATCTTGGCGTCGGCCGACTTGGCCTCGATTTCCTAAAGAATCACTGCTTGCTGGCCTGCATTTTCTTAAAGAATCTCTGCTAGCTCGCCTGCTGACCTTGTTGATGGCCCAGTAGGTGTAGACGGGGATGACGCCTAGGGCCAACACCAGCGCCCCGCACGTGCCGATGGCCAGCGAGAGAATGGGGGCAAGGAGGAGGGCGGAGAGATGCATGGAAATCGTGGAGGCGAGCACCAGAACTGAAGCCCAGGCCAGGGTGCCGAGGACGACGATGGGGGGCGTGGTGACGTCACCTGAATGAGTGAGGATCTCAAATGGTCACTGCCAGCCTGCCGTTTCCTAAAGAATCTCTGCTAGCCGCCCACCAGTGGCCTGCACAGTGGTGATGAACTCCTGCTTGTACGGCTCGACGCTGGCCTGGGTCTCGTTGATGAACTGCGGGGCGTCGCTCTGGAGCTTGACGGCTCGCTGTCGGAGGCCCTCGAACGTCTCCTCGAACTCCGCGCGGTACTTGTTGGCCAGCGCGACGACGGTCGCCTGGCTTTCCGAAGGGGCGGCGGGTGGGGCAGTTGCTGGAGGGGTGGGGTTAAAGGGATGGTGACAGTCACGGAAGCCTAAGCCTAAGCTTAAACCTAGAAGCTTAAGCCTAAGCAAAAGTACCTAAAAACCTAAAAACCAACCATTATTATTTGCATCGACCTTGGCGGGCGAGCCGGCGGGCTTCGGCTCGGAGGTGGCCATCGTTGAGACTTGGTGATTGGGTAGAAATGAATTTTGTGGGATTTTGCACTCGTCTGCCCGATTTCCGGATGCAAATCTTGCATGCTATGGGCTTGGCTTTGGCTTAGGCTTAGGCTTAGCTTAGAATGAGGCTTCAGCTTAGATCTAGGCTGAGGCTGAGGCTTGGGCTTAGGCTTGGACCTCGACTTAAGCTCAGACTTAGATTTCGGCTTAGGCTTAGGCTTAAACTTTGGTTGGGCTCAAGCTAAGGTTATGCTAAGGCTTAGGTTGAGACTTAGGCTTTGGCTTTAAAGGGAGTGTGACAGCAACAAACCATCGTGTTTTACCCTAAATTGACTTGGAAAACCCTTAAAATAACATTTCAGACTGCTCGACTTCCCGATTCCAACCGAATACAGGAAGATTGTCGAAAACAGCCAGGGACAGAGCTACAGGTATGTTTTTCTTTACCTGGAAGCCCGACTCGCCTTGCAGGAGCCGAACCAGGCTCTTGTGGACGAAAAGCAAGGCCCTTAACGACTTGACCAAACTGACCATGTAGTCAAAATTGCCATTTTCAGCTTTCCCGTTGATGCAAATGCCATGGACGGACAGTGCAGAACTGCTCTATATACAGCGGTGGCTGATGGCCATCTTGCCATGACCGAATGCCTGCTCGACTACAGAGTTCAATTTTCGGATGGCAGTGATGGGTGCCCGTTTCAGGTACTGTGGCTGCGGAAGGCTAGTAGAGATCCTTTGTGAAAGGGTAGGCTAGCAGAGGTTGTTTAGGATAGGGCAGGCTAGCAGAGATTCTGTAGCCAAAAAAGCACAACCATAAATTTCCAGTATTTTACCAATTTCAGGTAGACGTCTACTGTATTCGAGGCCGGACTCCCTTGATGATGGCCGCTTTCAATCAGAACATCGGATTGTTACAGTAAGTTTGTTGCAAAACGTTGACGGTGTCTTCAAGACCCTAGCGAAGGATTTTGTCAGCTTGGGCAAGCTAGCAGAGACACTTTGAGGTGTCTGGAAGACAAGGAGTTGCAATTGAAACTCTATTGCAACTTTTTTGGAAGCCTAAGCCTAAGCTTAAGCCTAAGCCTAAGCCGAAGCCAAGCTTATGCCTATGCCTAAGCCTAAACCTAAGCCTAATGATAATGCTAAGTCTAGCCTAAGCAAAGCCTAAGCCTAAGCCGAAGCCAAAGACCGTTTATCCCCCACAGCCTCGGGATTGGAAGGGAACGACAATAGGTTTGGTCACACTTTAAAGGGCTTCCTATTAAAAATAGGTTTTTGTAAACCCTGTTTGTTTGTCCGGAGTAGGAGGCCTATATAAAGGGCAGGGCCTTTCACTTTTCTCTAGAATTCAGGAGATCATGCAAATTAAGGACTTTCCAGGTCCTGGATGGGCCAGGGTTGAAAAGCCGCGAAGCTCAACCCTGGATAACGCTAAGCCTAGCCTAAGCCAAGCCTAAGCCTAAGCCTAAGCCTAAGCCAAGCCTAAGCCTAGCCTAAGCCTAAGCCTAAGCCTAAGCCTAAGCTGAAGCCTAAGCCTAAGCCTAAGCCTAAGCCTAAGCCTAAGCCAAGCCTAAGCCTAAGCCTAAGCCTAAGCCAAACGTAAGCCTCGCCTAAGCCAAGCTCAAGCCAAGCCTAAGCCAAGCCTAAGCCTAAGCCTAAGCCTAAGCCAAACGTAAGCCTCGCCTAAGCCAAGCCTAAGCCTAAGCCTAAGCCTAAGCCTAAGCCTAGGCCTAAGCCTAAGCCTAAGCCTAAGCCTAAGCCTTAGCCTAAGCCTAAGCATAGGCCTAAGCCTAAGCCTAAGCCTAAGCCTAAGCCTAAGCCTAAGCCTAAGCCTGGCCTAAGCCAAGCTCCAAGCCTAAGCCAAGCCTAGCCTAAGCCCGGACTATTGAATCGAGGTGTAGTGGGTGCGGTGCGTGGGGAACCGGACGTTTTATTGGGGATTCATGACAAAAAAGCGGGTGGGGGGGTGAGGCTGTGAATTGGCACATGCAACCGATGCACACCCAGCCCCCGGAAATTGATCCCGAAGCCACGCTGAAAAAAAACGGCATATTTCACGCACCTCTACTGATTTTTGAGACTTTTCCGCCAAGCTCCGGTTTTTGTATTATCGTATTTTCTGCGCTAGATGAAAGAATGGACCCGGTTTAGGAATACGAGGTAAATTCTGACACTTTAAAGGGGTCTTGAAGTCAAAATCCAAAGCTCTTTCGGCTCTCAAATGTCTTCTGCTAGCCTGCCCGGGTCTTAAAGGGACTAGCAAGCCTAAAAACTTGGTTTTCGATACGTAAATGGTCTCTGCTAGCCTGCCGAGGTCCTAAGGGGCTAGGAAGCGCAAAAAATTGCAATACGTAAATATCTCTGCTAGCCTGCCCAGGTCTTAAAGGGACTAGGAAGCCAAAAATATTGGTTTTTCGGATGCGAAAATGGTCGCTGCTAGCCTGCCCGAGCGGTAAAGAGGCCAGAGAGCCAAAACCGCTTTTCGATTCCCAAATGGTCTCTGCTAGCTAGCTCGGGTTTTCAGGTCATTGGAAGCCAAGTCCACAGTTTTCCAATTCCCAAATCATCATGGCTACCGTGATCCCTGAACTGAAGAATTCGTCAAAAACTCTGCTAGCCGCCACAGGCACGATTTTTCTCTAGATTACTGCTCCAGCACGGCGCCGATGTCAACCTGCCGCTCGGCGTGCTCGAGGACAGCGACCAGAGCTTGGTGAGGGTTTTGGATTCGATTACGCCATGAAAATCTGCCAATTTTTGCTCCATTTTGATAGCTTAGCGGTTTTCGAATGTTAAAGGGCCGGTCAATCCATATTTTTGCAGGAATCAGCACGATGTGTTGGATCCGGTTCTCTGGCAGAAGCGGCGCGCTCCGGCGGTCTTCACGTCGTTCAGCTGTTGCTCCAGAATGGCGCGATCGACACCGACAATCGAGCGCTGTCCATTGCTTCTCAGGTGAGGGTCAGGCTCATGATTAGGCTTACGTCTGGGCTTAGGTTGGGCTTAGGCCTAGGCTGGGCTTAGGGTCAAGCTTACCTCCACCTCTTGGCTCCGGTTTAAAGGGAGAATGATCGGAAAACACGCTGTTTCTTAAGTACTTCATTTTTTAGGGCAACAACGAGAAAATTGTGCGCGTGCTGCTGTGCAAATTGGCGCACCCGGACGCAGAGTACAAAGTTAACAAGCGAAATGTTGACGTTGGACAGGTAATCCCCTCTCTCTCTCTCTCTCTCTCTCTTTCTCTCTCTCACTCTCTCTCTCCCTCTATAACAAAATTTCAGGTGCGAGTTGGAGAATCCCTGCTCCCATCCTCTCTCTGTCCCTCACGAGGGGCTTCACTGGCTTGGGCTTCGGCTTCACTGACGTCCGTACTTCCGGACTGGTTCGTAGCCGCCGCCCTCCACGTCAATCCGAGGCTAAAAACGACCAGGTAGCTATGGATTTGACTTCTACGTTCTTTTAAAGCGTTCTAAAACACGACTTAGCTTAATTTTTGACAAGCTGGATCTGAAAGTTACTAGAAAAACGCGTAATTTGTAAGTTCCAGTACTGAAGCTCGGAATTTTTGAGCTACCGTAATACCAGATTTTCGCAAGAGTATCGAAAATTCTATACTTTTGGCGCACGCATTAATGGCTCATCTTCAGGCTTGCCCTGGCCGCTATCACCCGCGTCGACCTCTCCTGCAACCGGCTCACCGTATTCCCCTCTGTCCTGCTCCAAATGCCATCACTGCGCCTGTTGAATTTGGCCCAGAATCAGATTAGTGTGGTGAGACTTTTGGTGTCACCATCCCTTTAAAATCCAGGTCTAGGTTAGGCTCAGGCTGAGGTTTAGGCTTGGCTTAGCCTGAGGCTTAGGCTGGCTCTGGCGAGCTTAGTTTCAACCATTTTTGTAGATCGAGCCCCCCTCGTACGCTGTCTCCTGCCAATCCGTCGAGACGCTGAATCTATCGCACAACAAGCTGGAGGCCCTGTCCGCGCAGCTCCTATCGACGTTGCCTTCGCTGGCCAACCTGGACATTTCGCACAACAAAATCACCCACCTGCCGGAGTCGATTTGGTTGTGTCCAGCGTTAAAGGTACGTTGCAGGCCTAAGAAAACTCTGCTAGCTTGCCCTTTCCTAAAGAACCTCTGCTGCCTACCATCAAAACGAAAGCCTACCTCAAACGAAATTTCAGGAACTCAACGCCGCCCACAATTCCCTCTCCGCCCTGCCGTCACTTCAAAATCGTGCCCGGCTCTCGAGGACGGCCAACGTCGGTGAGTGCAAGGGCAGGCTAGCAGAGACTCTTTAGGAAAGGGCAGGCTAGCAGAGATTCTTTAGGAAACTATCAAATCATCGGATTCTAGGTCAAGCCCCCGACGGCCTCGTCTCCCAAGAATCCGAGGATACGATCGTGGCCCAGGGCGAGAGGATGGAGCTGAGGAGGGAGAATATTTGGATGGGCGAGATTCCGCTGTGTAAGGTGGAGGAAGAGGCTTCTGATGTGCCGCTGTCCTCCTCCGGCACGTTGACCACGCTGAATTTGCAAGCGAACAAGGTTTGTTTTAAGGGTAGACTAGCAGAGTTTCTTGAGGAAAGGGCAAGCTAGCAGAGACTCCTAGGGAATCCCTGAACCTTCCCTTCCAGCTCTCCGTGTTCCCCTCCTGCCTGGCCTGCGTGTGCCCGCGGCTTCTCACCCTGAACCTCTCCTTCAACCTGCTCCACCAGCTCGCCCCGATCCAGTGCGTCCCGGCCCACCTACGCACTCTCGATGTATCCCATAATCGGTAATTTAACGTCGTAATCGGTTACGCCAACCCGATTTCAGGTTAAAGGAGCTCTTCTCGGAGGGGGCTCCACATTTGGCGGCTTGCCAAGCACCGCCCCTTGCTCCAGATATGCGATATCCACAGCTGCCAGGGAGACGGAGGAGTCCGACTAAGAGGGATCCAAGTGGGTTGAGAGAGGGAGAGAGAGAGAGAGAGAGAGAGAGAGAGAGAAAGAGAGAGAGAGAGATAATCCAGACCCCCACACGATTTCACTACGCCCTTCCAGGATCCCGCTCCAAATCTGCCGTCCGATCGCAACGATCCCTCTCGGTGTCCCGCGGCGGAGAATCTACAGTAAGCCGAAACCATGCCGGCAGAAACTGGGAGGAAGACGCCTGCGCGCATAAACGCCACGACTCGTTGCAGTGGTGCAAGACGCTGAACGGTAAATCTTGACTCTTGCCTTCGATGGTCCTTTAAAAAATTTAGTGGCGGGCAACGAGCTGACGTCATTGCCGTTGTGGAACGGGAATCGGCCCCTGCTACCCGCGCTATCAGTTCTGGATGTTTCGGACAATCGACTGACGTCTCTGCCCTCTCATATCGGACATATCGCTACTCTGGCGGTGTTGAATTTGAATGGTAGGCGGATTGGTGTGGATTCTTTGGGAAAGGGCAGGCTAGCAGAGATTCTTTAGGAAAGGGCAGGCTAGCAGAGATTCTTTAGGAAAGGGCAGGCTAGCAGAGATTCTTTAGGAAAGGGCAGGCTAGCAGAGATTCTATAGGAAAGGGCAGGCTAGCAGAGACTCTTGAGAAATCACGCAATTTTAGGCAACATTCCTCTCGAGACCCTCCCTGCTGAAGTCGGGCTCCTCTCCCGGTTATGGTCCCTATCCCTGAAGGGCTGCAAATTGAAGGTAGGTCCTAAAATTTAAGCTGAAGGCAGAGCAACATTCAGGAGCCGCTAAACTCGATGGTCAACGCCGAGCAGTGCAAGACCGTGCAGCTCGTGGCGTTCTTGAAGTCCATCTTGGAGCAGTGGGTCTTGTGTTAAATTAACTTCGTCTTTTCTTAACGATAAAATTCAATGAATTTTTAAATAGCTTTTATTTTTCTTTTTCAATTTTAGTCATTTTAATATGTTTTTAGGGCCAAGGCTTATCGGCATATGCGATTGCTCTTCGTCGGCTCGCCCGGGTCGGGCCGTACAACACTTTGGGAGGCTGTCAGGGTATGGCTTTCCGGGCTTTTTAGGAGCTGGCTAGCGATGATCCTTTAGTAGCGGGCAGGCTAGCAGAAATTCCTTAGGAAAAAGCAGGCTAGCAGAAATTCCTTAGGAAAGGGCAGGATAGCAGAGATTTCTTGGCAGCCAAAAATTTCTTTTCAGTCCGAAGGCGTCTCCAAGCGATCCCCCTACATCGGGGATACGGTAAAAATTGCCGAATTCAAAATCGAGCCCCGGAAAGCGAAAGGCGACCCCCAGCTGGCTCCAGTTACCTTCCATGCTGTCGATTTTTTGTGTGATAAGGTAGTCTTTCTCTCTCTCTCTCTCTCTCTCTCTCTCTCTCTCTCTCTCTGTCTTACTCTCTGTTTTTAGCGTGAGCTCCAAGCAATCCAGCCATACGCCATGATACGCCGGGCCGTCTACGTCCTCGTCTTCAGGATCACCGATGGAGAGGAAGGGTTGGAGCAGGCGGAGAAGCTGCTGATCGGGATTCAGGTTTGTCGGGCAGCTAGCAGAAATTCTTTAGGAAAGGGCTGACTAGCACAAATCTTTGCGGATCGAAAAACTACGTCTTTCTAGGCCCGGGCTCCAAACGCTTGCGTAGTCGTCGTCGGCACCCATCGCGACCACGTCACGCAAAATGAGGATCGCTTCTCGCCGGGATTCTTAGAGAAAATGGAACAGCGATGTCGGCATCGGTGGCTGGTCGCCGATTCTGATAAGAAGGGGCTTCCAAAGTGGGTTTTCTGCGCAATCTTAGGCTTAGGCTTAGGCTGGGGCTTAGGATTCAGCTTAGACTTGGGTTTGGCTTAGGCTTAGGTCAGCCTTATGCTTAGGCTTTGGCTTTATGCTCAGGTTTAGGCTTAGGCTTCGCCGAGCTTATTCTCTTGCTCATTCCTATGTTAAGAGTGATCGACGTCCTGCTCCTCTCCGCCAAGCTGAAGGCCGCAGTGAAAACTGTTGCTCAATCGATTCTAAGAGCCGCCTGGGAAGCCAAAATGGGCCGGGAGCGGCTGCTGGACTCGCCGGTCCCGTCGGCGCATGTGTTGATGATCAAGGTAGTGGACTCTCTCTCTCTCTCTCTCTCTCTCTCTCTCTCTCTCTCATAGAAATCAAATCATTTCAGATCCTTCGTCAAATGAATGCGGAGCGCCGGGATGGAGAATTGGCCGTACACGCACTAATGGGAGGCGACGAGCTGAGGGGGAGGGTGGAGGAACGGATGAGAGCAGCAACTTCTTCAAATGCTGCCTTTTTTCGGCATCAGCACGATTTCCAAGCGGCTGTTTCGTTTTTACACGACGCCGGTGAACTCGTGCACTACGAAGATGCGAGCTTGAGGTTGGGTTCCTAAAGACTCTCTGCTAGCCTGCCCGTCTCTAAAGAATCTCTGCTAGCTTGCCCTTTCCTAAAGAATCTTTGCTTGCCTGCCCTTTCATTCTCCTAGCTTCCAAACTTCCAGATCGACCTACTGTACCGATCCCCTCTACCTTCTGGACGCAATTTCGGCCTGTGTACGCGTCCGGCCTCCTTCCGGCCCGGCAGCGATCCTGCTGCCCGAACAGCTCGGCGTCGTCTTCAAGTAAGGGCGCAGCGACCCTTCTGAGTTGGAGTTTAGAACCTTTCAACTCGACAAGCCGATGCATCGCTCTTTTCTGCTGAACGTGCTGCAGAAGTTTGAGGTAGGCACGGTTTCTCTCACCCTCTCTCTCTCACTCTCTCTTTCTCTCTCTCTCCCTCTCCCTCTCCTCAACCTCTTCCAGGTAGCCCTCGTATGTTCCGCCCCTCTCCTCCTCGTCCCCTGCCTCCTCCCCGACGAGTACGTGCTCCGCTCCGAGTTTCCGAGCCGAGCCGTCCGGGTTTTGGTCCGAGGATGCGTCTGGCGGATCCGGACCGGAGCAACCGGTCCGGATTTGAGCCCTCAGCACTCAGCGCTAGCGAGGTATTTCGTGGATTTTTGTCTTTACTACCCCATTAGGGCTGCGGACTCGCAGATGGAGCTGACGGCGGAGAGCCCGACGGCGGTGAGTGAGATTTTTAGAAAAGGGCAGGCTAGCAGAGATTCTTTAGGAAAGGGCAAGCTAGCAGGGGTTTCTTAAAGGGGCTCCGAAATCTGGTCCACGGCCCCCTGCTGTGATTCCTGGCAAATAGCCAGCTGCGGCCGCCCGCCCCCCCCCCCCGAACTTTCCCCCCTTTTTTGAAAGGAAAAAAAAATTTAAAAAAAAATTATAAAATTTTTTAATCTCCCCCAAATTATTTTTTCCCACCCATTTTTTTTTTTAAAAAAAAACAAAAAAAAACCCCAACGGGAAGGGGGGGGCCCACTTCAAACCGACAAGCAACCGCCCCCCCCCCCCAAACACCTCCTCCCCCCAAAAAAAAGGGTTTCCTTTCCCCTCCATCTTTCCTTTTTCCCACATCCAAAAACCTTTTCCCCCTCCCGGGCGGGGCCCCCCCCCGTTTCCCGCCGGCCCCCCCCCCCCCCCCACGCACGAATTTTGACTTCTGAGCCCCTTTAAAAATCCACTCTTCAGGCAACCGCCCCCGTCATCCACTTCACCTACCAACGCGCCGTCCGCTACCGCCGACTCTTCTCGTTGGCCTACATGCCGGCCGGGTTCTGGTCCCGGCTTATCACTAGGTGGGGGGCAGGCTAGCAGAGACCATTCTGGAATTCAGGATGATGGGTGATGCGTCGGTTTCAAGGGCTGTGTCCCAGATTTTTGCCTGCGAGGAGCCGGGCGCGATTTCGGCGCTGAGGAATGCGCTGAAAGGTGGGATAATTTGCGTAGGTTTAAGCTCGGCTTAGGCTTATCTTAGGCTTAAGTTTAGGCCTAGGCTTAGGCTTGGCTCAGGCTTAGGCTTAACTTAGGCTTAGCTTAGGCTTAGATGCTTAGGCTAGCTGAGACTACCTGATTTTTTCAGGTCGTGTCGTGCCAGAGTGGATGGTGTGGGAGTCGGGGCTCGAGCTCGTTGTCAAGGGACACTCGCTTTTGATCCTGAAACAATTCTTGCCGTTGGCGGAAGTACGGGATCTGCACTACGGACAGTCGGAATGGACGCTGAAGCATGAGGGGCACTGGAGAGCATCAGCCTCGGATACCAGGCCGATTGTGGAGGTGCTGATCCCGTCATTGAGGTGGGTACAATTCTCCTAAAAATCTCTACCATCCTGCGCTTTCCTAAAGAATCTATGCTATCTTTTTAAAATCACACCTCTACTCTTCAGCATGACGGTCGTGTTGGATGGCTCGAATCGCGTCGAAATGGGCGTGGATGAAGCGGCTGCGGCTTCCCTCCTTGCACTCGTCACCGATCTGGTAGATACCCTGCTAGAAGATTGGTAGGTTACAACTGTTAAAGGCACTGGGAAGCTGAGGATCCACGCATACGGGCTAAACCTTTCCGTTCAGGTATCCATCCCTCGGCACTCGCTTCGTCCACTCGTCGGAGGGAGATCTATTAGTGCAGCGGCTGATCCCGTGCCATCGGTGCGCCTCCGAGGAGATACAGATGACGGAGGGGAGCCACGACGACTCGGCGCTACCCGGGACTCCTATGGACGGGGGGAGCAGGAAGAGCTCGATCGGGTAAGGAATCTCTGCTAGCCTGGTCTTTCCCAAAGAATCTATACTAGCCTGCCTTTCCTAAAGAATCTCTGCTAGCCTGCCCCTTCCTATAGAATCTCTGCTTTTCTAGCCTACGCTCACGTACCCTGAACGACATGAGACTGGGCCGGAAGCGGTACGCGTACACGATCGAGGAGTGCATAGTAGCCACCCGGAAGGGCGGAAGCGTCGAGTGCCCAGAGCATGGGCCCGTAGCCGTTCGAGTTCTCGCCCCGGACCTACAGTTTGCCGATCTCGAGGTATAAGGAGGCGATTGAGACACCACATTTTTTCAGGGATGTCTCCTGATACCATCGGATACAACGAAACAAAGTCGACTGCTTGGACGCGGAGCTTTTGGCTTTGTCTTCAGGTCGACGATTCGAGCAAAGGTGAGGTTACTGTACGTTTGTATTTGGGCTTCTTTCAGAGTGGTGAGCTCGTGGATGCGGCTGTGAAGATGTTGGAGCCGGTGGATCCAGGGCAAGCTCGCGGGAGCGCAGTGAATGCGTATAGGGTGAGCTAGCAGAGATTCTTTAGGAAAGGCAGGCTAGCAGAGATTTTTAAGGAAAGGGCGGGCTAGCAGAGATTCTTTCGGATAGAGCAGGCTAGCAAAGATTTTTTAGAAAAGGGCAGGCTAGCAAAGATTACTTAGGAAAGGGCAGGCTAGCGAAGATTTTTTGGCAAACCCTCAAATCACCTTGAAATGATTTTCCAGGCCGGTCTCGCCAAATGGGAGCGAGACGAGGGCGAGAACGCCTGCCGAGCTTACTGTACTTGCCGGTCAATCGTTTTACCATTTTTTGATCCGGTTTTTAGACAAGAGCTGTTCCTCCTGGTCCGGATGCGCCATCCGTCGGTGCTGAGCCTCCTTGGCGTCTCATTCCCGCCGCTGTCGCTGGTCGTCGAGCTGGCGCCGTTAGGGGCGCTCAGCCAGCTTCTGTCCTCCTATCGGAAAAGCGGATGTAGATTGGGGCTGCAGGTGTTGACGGATACGCTGACGCAGGTGAGAGAGAGAGGGAGAGAGAGAGAGAGGGAGAGAGGGAAAGAGAGAGAGAGCCAACGGAAAACCACGATGATTCTAGGTGGCCAAAGCCCTCGAATACCTCCACCAACAGCATATCATCTACAGGGACTTGAAAAGTGAGAACGTGCTCGCTTGGCGATATCCGCCGCCATTTGCCAATTTAGTAGAGGTAAACTAGCAGAGATTCTTTAGGAAAGGGCAGGCTAGCAGAGGTCATTTTGGAAATGCCGACCAATTCCAGGTGCTCGTGAAACTCGGCGACTACGGCATCTCGCGCTCCATCCTCCCGTCCGGCGGCGCCAAGGGGTTCGGCGGGACTGAGGGGTTCATGGCGCCCGAGATCGTGCGCTTCAACGGCGAGGAGGAGTACACGCAGCAGGTACTGCCTGTGCGAGATATGCTAAGTCTAAGCCATATCTAAGCCTGAACGAAACTCATGCTCAATCAACGGCTTCTAGGTCGACTCCTTCTCGTTCGGGATGTTCTGCTACGAGCTGCTATCATTGCGATTGCCTTTTGATGGTGAAGATCACGTCAAGGAGCGGCTTCTCGATGGAGCTAGGCCATTTTTGCTGCCTCATGTAAGCTCCTCAAGAATCTCTGATAGCCTGCTCTTTCCTAAAGAATCTCTGCTAGGCATTCTTTTCCTAATGCCGACTATTCCAGGAGCTCCTCCTCCCCTCCCTGATGCTTGACACGATGGTACTTTGCTGGAGATCATCACCCTCCCTGCGCCCAACATCTTCCCACCTCGTCTCCCTAGTCGGCGCTCCTGAGTTCCCACGCCTTCTGGACACCCTGAATCTCTCCTCCCTCCACGCCCCGCCCCCATGCCTCGCCTCAATCGTCACCACTGAAGATTGGGATGACGATGAACTTGATGCTGAGGTTGGTCAAACTAGAGCGACAGAGAGAGTGAGAGAGAGAGAGAGAGAGCGAGAGAGCGAGAGAGGGAGAAAGTGAGAAAGAGATCGAAAGAGAAAGAGAGGGTGGGAGAGTGGGAGTGAGAGAGTGAAAGAGTGAAAGTGAGAGATAGCGAAAGAGAGAAAGAGAGGGAGCGACAGACGAATTTCATAAAATGGTTCTTTCAGGTTTGGCTGACGGCCAGCGATAACACCCTTCATTGCCTCTCCTGCACGCAGTTTGGATGGACGGAGCATCGGGTAAGCAGCTAGCAGAAATTCTTTGGGAAGGGCAGGCTAGCAGAGATTCTTTAGGAACAGGCTGGCTAACTATACCGCCAGTATCACCATTTGTAGCGCACCACCGTCCCGATCTCCCCCACCTGGCTGCTCCGAGGTGCCGAAACCGGCACGATGTGGGGCGTGTCTAGGAGCGGAACGTTGGCCGTCTTCTCGGCTTCCCTCAACCATTCCACGAATTTGGATCTTCCGGTTGATGGCCAACAAGTTGTCTGGTGAGTGGGGGAGGATCAGGCTAGCAGGGATTCTTTAGGAACCCTGGTTAAATCCTAAATTTTTAGCCGTCCTGCTCTGTTGTCATCAGATCTGCTCTGCCTTCCATGCACCTCCTCGCTGTGCCTGATTCGGATGGATTACGCCTTCAGTATATCGCTGCTAGCTCGCCACCCGGCCACTGCTATCAAGGGGTTGATCGCGTTGAATGCTGATGAAGCTAGGTAGGCGAGAGAGAGAGCGAGTGAGAGAGAGAGAGAGAGAGAGCCAGAGTCCGAGCCAGACCCTGAAAAAATTGCGATTTTCAGACAAGTCTGGACGGGCCACGACGACGGCGTCATCCAGGCGCACACCATCGGCAGTGACGACCGCTTCTGCTTCGCCAGCTCGTTGTCGCATCCGGAAGCGCAAGGCCCGATTGACCTCCTCGAAGCCGACGCCGCCTGTCGAAACGTTTGGGCGGCGAGTACTTGCGGTAAGGCCATGACGAGTGCAAAAAGAAGTAATGCCGACAGGAAAAATCCCGACAGTCGGTATTTTGACTGTCAGAATCTGTCGGTATTATGGCTAGAATTCGGTTTTTCGCCGTCGGCATTTTGAAGTTCGGCGTCTCAAACTCGTTTCAGGTTGCCGTGTTTTCTGTTGGGACGTCGCACGTCGCGTCGTCGTCTCGATTCTGAACATCCGGAAAGTGGCGCCCGGCTGGGAGACGATCTCGGCCACCTTTCCGGGGCTGCTCTCCAGCTCGGTGGTGACCTCGTTGGCGCTGCTGGACCGCGGGTCGGCTTCGACGTTGTTCATCGGCACCTCGGCCGGCGTGCTCATCGCGGCGAACGCGTTGACGGTAATTTGAGAAACTTGACGTCATCTGGCTTCTAGTTACAACCGATGCTCGCGTGCCGCCCATACGAGGGCACCCTCACCTCGTTGACGATTATCGAGACGGGTAGATGGAACGACGAGTCGAGAAGACGGGTCTCTGTACATACGGTAGGTCAACCATCCTTTAGAAACCCCCAAAATCACCCAAAAACAACGAATAAAAACGTTTAGAGCGACTCGATGGGCAGCTTGACGTGGATGCGGGACCGCGTCTCCGAGACGGTCGATCGGCTACGAGGCGCACCTCAGAACAGTCCGATTCCGCCGGGCGGCCGCCCTCCAGCGGTGCTCGTCTCCACCGGCACGCGCTACCGCAGCGCCACCGAACGCATCTGCGGCCCGGAGAGCGCCCCGACGACTACGCTACACTCCGCTGTCGTACACCCCGTCACCGCCATCATCTGGAAGGCCGACGAGTGGCTGCCTTGAACCGAACGAGTCAGATGACCAAAAACGCACTGGATACAGGGGTGCAAAGGAGTGTAGCGTTGCCTAAATTGAGTTTACGAGACACGCCTTTAGACTTTTTGATCTACGCATATTTTTCTCTTATTTTATTGCGGTTTTGTGCCTTTAAAAGTCATTAAATTTCGATAAAACGCGCTTGAAAATTGTAATTGTGAATATTCGTGCCGCTTAAATTCGTGATTTCTGAGCTTGTTGCAACTGGTTTTTCACCCAATACTTTATCCTATGCGTTTAGAAATACCTAGGAAAACAATCGTACGCTTTTTAATCGTGTTTTTAGGAATATTTTACTATATTTCAACTGGAAAACTATCTAAACACTTTGAAAAAATTTTTGGACCCGAAATTTTGGTCAAATAGGACATTTTTTTAGCTCTAAAAATCCATATCTTTGTATTTTATTTTTAATAAATTTTTTAACGCTTTTACGATTAGGGAAAATGAAAAACAATTTAGCAAGACCTCCCATGTTTATATGAAATCCCCCCCCCCGATAATGCAAAAGCTCCTAACTTTGTACTCTTTCTCCCAGTCACTTTCACTTGCCCTGAAAAACAGTATGTTCTCTAGCCAGTTTTGTGTATTTCCGAGATATTACTATTTACGAATGGTGCTACGATCACAATTTAGTCAACCCAGCTATGACCCACCTGATTCGCATCTCTTTCGGCTTTCAAGCGTTTGCATAATTTTGTGATTTTCTGGCATTTCCCTAGCTTCCGCATCGAGTCATTCATTCCGCTTCGACCCACCAAAGATTACCGCTTTTCCCATGCGCGTTGTGATATATTTTTTTCGTTTTTGGGTGTGAATACATCATTTTGGATGACGTTTTTATCGAAATTACACTACGATTTTTGCGCTATAAAAAAAGTTCATTTCAAATTTTTTTGCAACGTAAAAATTTACTCAATCGGTCGAAAAAAAGACACTTTTTAGACGTAAAAGGTGTACAAAAAATAGAAAAAATTTTGGAACTTTTCACTTTTTGGCAAAATGTAAGAAAAATTACCCAAAAAGGTCAACATTTTTCGAATTTTCCACGATATTTAAACTATTTTTTTGTAACTTACTAGCAATCAACAGCTGGAAGAACAGTATAAGAACCAAATTTCTTATTAACAGGTCCAAATTCATTCCCCCCCCCCTGCTAACAGTCCAGTACCGCAAAAGACACATGCTCGGTTTTCGAAAGTGTAGAGTGGGGAGGGGGAGGGGTAGCCGGGGCCTGCTCGCTATCCCGTGCCACCGTGCCGATACCGTATCCTACCGTAGCCCACGGGCCTCTTCAACGGCTTGGCGGCTTCTGATTTATTTCACGAAACACCATTTTCCCGGCAACCCGCTCATTGCCCGGCGCACCTACAAATTCATGGTTGGCACTGCGCCCGATTCAGAAACCTTGCCCTCGGCATCTATGGGCCCAAGTAAGAGTTTTTGCTTGTTTTCGGAGTGTCCTGTCCGCGGGAAAGCGTTGCTTATTTTACTAATGTTTTTAGGAGGTCTGGCCACCCCTTCCTGCGATGAAGAAGCATACGCGACCGCCCCCAGCAGCCCAAGCCGTCCCGCGCGGGTAAACCGGACCGTTCACCAATTCCGGCCGGTGCCGGCTCCACTTCCGCCGTCATTCCCTAGGGTTTGATTTTTTTTATGATTATTTCTATCATTTTTCAGCCGCTACCCACTCGCCCACCTCAACAAAGTCGACGTGGAAACCATAGCCGGCGCGCCTCACCACCTCCGCCTCCGCGCCGCCCCGGTGATGAGCCGCCCCATGGCCCGCCGCCCCCATATAGTGCCACGCAGCCAGTAAGTCTTATCAGAAACCTTTTGTTCGTTTCTTTTTGCTATCATTAAGCCTTATCATTTTCAGGACTACGCCCAGACGCCAGCTGCCGACTTTGGTTGCATAATTTGCCGCAAGACGTCGCACGGGCTGATGCAATGCCCAGTGCGCGCACGGCTCCAGAGGCAAGGCGATCTTCCGACGGGATGTGTCCTCTGCCTAGAGCGCAACCACCACGTGGAAGAATGCAAAAAATTAGCCATGGCCCGCTATGAGGCCATGTGAAAAAGGAAGGACATACCGATGGAGGATGGATGGAGGTATTAAGTACCGATGGATGGCTGGAGGAGGTACAAAAATAAATTGTTTATTATATTCACATTATTTGTTAGTTTATACCAGTATTTGAACCGGTGACAGATGGGCGTTGCTGCATTAACAGTAGAACTGTTCATTGATAAAAGAGCTCGCTGCTGCGGAAGCAGGAAAAAGAGAATGGAAGAGGGATGTGCTAAAATCAGCAGTGCGGTCGAGCTTCTTGAAGTTGAAAGGCGGCAGCGCGTGCGGCTTCCGGCTGTTCGGTTGCCAACGGTATTCCAATCGTGATACGGCTTTCCCACGTTTTCCGAGATTTGGCGTTTTTGGGGCGTGGTTTTATCGTTTTTTTTTGGAGTTCTAGAGACGGCGCGTACCCAGACTTCAAAATACAGCACGACCGGTGTTTTTTGTTTGCCAAAAGTTCACAAAAAAATCGTGAATTTGGTCGAATTTCGTGAATTGGTTGCAAGAATAGTACGCGGCGCTACAACTTACGGCGGAGCGGTGGTCTAATGGAACGGAGCGCTGCTGACGAGAAATGTTTTCCATTTTTGGAAAACCTTCTTGAAATCTTACATTTTTTGTTTTGTAGCTGCACGCAAACTCCCCACGAACGTTTTTTCACCTTTTTTGCAAAGCTCTGTTGGAATCTTATCTTTTTGGTTTTCTAACTGCACGAAAATTCCGGACGAATGATTTTTACCTTTTTTTGAAAACTCTTGAAATCCGGCACTTTTTGGTTTTGTAACTGCACGAAAACTACCGCTTTTCGCATGAGGATCTTGTTTCTCGTTTTTTTTGCTGTGTGGCCGTTTTTCTTGCTCTTTGTCGCGCGTTTTCCTTCTCCAAAATCTCTTCACTTTCAGTTTGATGCCTGCCCAAATTGACGTGCCACTTTCAACCGGCGAACGCCTGGCCGCCTACAAGGAGAAGTTCGGGGAGGCGCTGCGCAACCCGGCCTCGCCCGACTGGTACAAGCGGGAGACGCACGAGCGCGCCCGGGAGTTCTTCTGGGCCGCGCCCTACGATGCACGCTTTCCGCAGGTATAACTTTGCTTTTTTGCCCCGGAAATCAGCAAACATGTATAGTTTTGCACTTTTGGTTTCTCCAAGGAGGGATCTACGTCTAATTTCAGATAGCCTGTATTTTTTTGTTTCAGATCCGCAAACAGCGCCAATGCTTCGCCTACTTCGTCGACTTCCATCGGTGCAAGGAGCTGATGGGTCAAGACTACAAGCCCTGCAAATTCTTCCAGAACGTCTACAAGGTATTACATTTCTTTCGGCTTTTCTAACCTTTTTTTTTCAGGATTTCTGCCCCGGGTTCTGGGTGACGAAGTGGAACGAGCTGATCGACGAGGGACGCTTCCCGGCCAAGTTCGACCGCTGAACCCGTTGTCTTTAGTTTATAGCTTTTGATGTCTTTTCTTCTTTTTGGAAATTGTGATGACTCGAATTGGTAACCTATTGCTTCTGTGCGTTTTGCAATAAAGAACTTGGCAAATAGCAGTAAAAGTTACGGACTGGGTTCTAAAACATTTGAGCTGTATTTTGATACATCCGGAGCTTCACAACAACGAAAATTGCTGAGCGCACTTTCGATGGTTCTTTGGGAGGCTTGCTGTCGGGGCACTGACGCCCCCTAAAGCGCGGATCGACGCGCCTTTCCAACGCGTAACTTTGGCCCTTTGGACACTTGGTGGAGTCGTGAAGCTTGTCTGAAACATTCCAGTTTCTTTTTGCAGTGGTTTGATAGCGTTCCTGGCGTTCAGATTTATACGACCCCTTCCTTTCATTTGTTGGAAGGTATAGTGCATTTTACAATCCAATTATTTAGGTAAAAACCGGCCCCCAGCAGCGATGGCGTTGCAATGGGTGCTGAAGAAGGTGGCGATTGTGATGAAGAAGGACCAGGTTCCGCATTTAACAAATAATAATGGGTTTTTTCTAGGGTAGACGCGGTCTTCTGGCAACTCTACTCTGTGTCGTGTGTGTCATCCTCTCCTTCCATGCTTCTTCAGCAGGTATTTTCCATTTTTTAGCTTTGCCTCGTGTTTTCAAACGTTTTCGATTGAATTGAACTGATATTCCGGTTCCAGCGCACTCGCTGGCCCTGCTGCTCTCCGCCTGGATTTCGGTGTTCGCCCTCTGCACGCTGCTCTCCGCGCTGTATTCAATGACGATCGACAGCAAGGTATCGCGTATTTTGTTCGAAGTTTCTATTTCTTTTAGGC
>CATQJA010002521.1:0-54536 GCA_958295435.1 Mesorhabditis spiculigera
GAAATCGCCCATTTGGCGCAATCTAAACTATTACCTCCCCCGCGATAATGCACAAGAACCGAATAACAGAGTAAAATTCTATGAAAAATATCGGGATCTAAGGTAATAAAGTATACTTTAGAAGACCAAGTGCCCGGAAGGCCCGAGCACGTGCACTTCAAGACTAGTGCAAATTCGGCGACACTTTGGTGGGAGCAGCCAGCGAATGCCGATACTATCCTGGTTCGAGGGTAAAAATATTTGATTAAAGTATTGAATACTATTTAATAGGAAATAGAACAATATTTTTATATATCCAAATTTCTTTAGATACGCGGTCTCCTATGGCATCGGCACGCCGAGCAGCAAGATTGTCATCGAGGGCGCTGACACGAATTCGTTTACGATCGATCGATTAAGTAGGGTTTTGGGAAGATTGGAAATATAGAATTTAGGATTTTCAAAGGTTAAAAAGGTTATCCAAAGCTTTAATTTTTATTTCATTTTTTGTGCATTAATTTGGTGGCTTACTTTCGTGGCTTAATTCATCCGAAATGCTTCTAAATCTAAATTTCTTTTTTTATCAAAACCTTCTGGTTGAAATTGTCGGATTTTTTATTACCTAGAAGGTTGTTTATTAGCAAAAGTTTAAATCTATAATTTCTTTTAGAACCCGCCACGCACTACGTCTTCGCCGTCAATGCGTATAATGAAGCGGATGGTGAAGATGGGGAAAAAGTGCTTTTGAGTGGAACGACGCTCGATGGCGAGAATGGTAGGGTTAAGCTTTAAAATCACCATAAACACGTCTATTTAGGCAATAAGGGCTCCTTCTCGCTGTGGCCACCCATTGCCGTCGCGCCAGCGCGAAAGAACGAGCCGTTGAGGTGGGATTTTATAGCTATCTAGCCTGTATATAGTACAAATTTGTCGTTTTATAGTGTTTTCAGTAATTCGCGTTTAAAAAAACTTATAAAACACTTTGAAGGATTAAAATCAAATTTTCATAGATTTTTCACCAAAATCCAAGGTTTTCCGTGATGTTCATAATTTTCTTAACGAGATTTTTATACTTAAATAGGCCGTAATAATAAATATGTTTGTTTAAAATTTCCACAGTACGAATTTCGATATTTTGAAAGTAGTCCTAAATTTTCAGGTAAACTGGGAAGACCCAAACCCAGAACGAGCCGAGGAAAACCGATTGGACGGCAATGGAAGACATTACATTGTTCAGTACGTAGTTTCCGTTTTTCACAATTACTTCCGGTTTTTAGATACGGTCTCTACCAGTCGGAGCGCCACGAAAAATTCGGGCCAACACCAGGCCATGAAGCTGGTGAATCTGCTGCCCGGGCGAGTATGAGGTGGCCGTCAAGGTCAGGGAGTGTATTATAAAGAAAAGTTGTTAATTATAGGAAATCGTAGCTAGATAAAAAGTATAATAAACTTAGCTTTATTGGTTATAACGTAGCGTAAAAAGTATGAAAAGCTATTAGGTTTAAATTGTAGAAAATGAGTGCTTTTGCATTATCGGGTGGACTAACTTTTTTTATTAGTATCCATTTATCCAATATAAAAAAAAGACGTATTTCTATACTGCTTTTACTATTACTAAACCCAAAACGTTACAACTTTTATTAGAAAAAATACAAAAATATGGATTTTTCGACCAAAAGAGTCTAATTTTAAAAGTTTTTTTCAGAGGTTTTGCTCTTGCACAGCTTTGCTCTCTTTTTCACCTGAAATATGGTTAAATGTTACTAAAATCACTATTAAAATACTTGCTATTAAGTAACAAGGCATTTCCGGAAAAAAATTCAAAAACCGAAGTTCTGTAAGCTTAATTCAAGTATAAAATCCGTCCCCCCCGATAATGCGAAAGTACTGAAAATGGCAATCTTAAAATATACTGAAAAAGGTTTAGTGTATAAACTATAGGTTTAACGTATAATTTTTGATGCCAATTTTCAGGTAATTGACGGGAATGGCCGCGAATCCCCCTGGAGCATCCGCGACATCATTCTCACCCCAAAAGGTGCTCAATTTTAATTGTATTTTTGTTAGTTATTTTCTATCTTTTTAATCTCTTATTTTGTGATGAATTCCAGTCCCGTATTGGTATCGAAAGGGGCACAAGCAGCCAAATCGGGGCAGGTTTTGCTTCTCCCCCCCGCAAAGAGAAAAGAAAAATAAGGCAGCTTCTCGATGTTGTGGCAATTATTTTGAAGCGAGCTTTAGTAAAGGGTACTGAACTGTTGGCAGGGGGAACTAATTTTAACCAGTAATCATGCACGGTTCTATAACAAAATATATAACTTTTTTACAGCATTGTAAACAATTTTTAGATATAAAAAGCTCACAAAAATGAATTTTCCAAAATGTTTGAGTTTTGGTCAAAAAGCCCGAATTTTCGAGATTTAAAATGTTTATAATATGTTTTGTAACTTTCTAGAAATCGAAAACGACGAAAAACTTAATAAAATAAACTATTTTTTATTTACAAATAGGTATAGACGGAAATAGTCTTCCCCGCTGCTGAAAATCCCCCCTGCTAACAGTCCAGTACCTAAAAGGGTTCTTTAGGATTCCCGGGGGGGGAAAGTATTCCCGGGGAAACAAATTTTCGGCGAAAGCCTAGATTTTTGTATAAATTGCAGATGCGTTTCTAAACTGTTTTTAACTATTCCTGTGCATAAAAACTACACACATTTTAACCAAAAAAATGTAAAAAATTAAAAATTAGGTCGAAAAATAGACCCAAAATGACCAAATTTTCGACTTTTTCAAACAATTTTCTAAATTTTTCTGAAAGTTATTCTGCTTTAAATATACTTGAAACTTACTAAAAACAATTCGAAAACACTTTATATTTGATTACTAGGTCAACCGGGAAAACCAGGAAAAAAATTGGTTTCCCCCCCCGGGAATACTTTCCCCCCCCCGTGAATCCTAAAGAACCCCTAAAAGGGCTAAAATAGATATAAAATACCCCTTTTAGGTGGTAAGAGCAAGAACGAGACGAAATACGACTGGGCCTGCCGATTTGAGAAGGATGTTTGCGGGATGAAGACGGCTGGGGAGGGTGATACCGGATGGGCGAGGATGCGGGCCAATGGGCATAAAGCTGGTATGAACTTTTTTTAATTGTTTTTATGTTTTTAATTTTAGTTTAAATTGTTTTTAAATTGTTTTTAGGGACCCACGTGATGGCGGTCGATCCATCGGCTTCACCGGCCAGTCATTCTGCTCTACTCGTCTCGCCTACGTTTACCGAACTACAGAATTCGCACAGCATTTGTTTGAGAATGTCGCTATGGGTTCGGGCTGGGAATAGTGATGGTAAGAAGGAGGAATATATTTATTTTACAATATCTATATTCATATGTGGTTTTTTCGTCGATGCTTTTGCTGGCTGGAAACGTAAAAAGCTTTAAAAATATTGATTAACACTAAAAATATCGGTTTTCCGAAAAAAAATCGAATTTTTAAAAGCTTTTTAAATCACTAAAATACGCTTTTTCCAGCCGTTCTTTCCGTTTACCTGGAAGACGAGCGAACATCAATTCGAGCCGAGGTGTTGCGTGCGGAAGCCGATCGGTTTCCGCGTGACAAATGGGCGGATGTTAGGCTTAATCTGAAGAGACAGAAAGAGCCATTCAAGGTAGGGAGAACCCTTGGAAAAAGTTTAAAAAATACACAATTTTTGGTCGAAAACTTTACTTTTTTGCGTTTTTTATGAAAAATTTATAAAGATCTTACTTTTAGGAACAGCAAGAAATCTATATAACGAGATAAATCGTTCTAAATGTTTAGGTGATCGTAGACCTTCGATGGCGCGCTGATGCTACGTGGACAGCGCTTGACTCGATCTCGGTTTCAAGCGGTGTCTGCACGGATCGAGTCGGAATCCGACTTCCGCCGTATACAGGTAGGCTATAAACAACGATAGCTATGATTTTTTGGCGTCCACTCTTTTATAGCTATTTTTTCGCTGCTTATAAATTATTGTGGGCCAACTTTTTCCTTCGAATCCAGTGTTTTAAAAATTTTTCTAATAACAATAAAAAAGTGTCTTAAACCATTTTTAAATATTCCTAGAAGTGAGAAGTTAAAAATATTAAAATATCGATTTTCCATCGGTCAGGACCGATTTTCTATCAAAATTTCGAATTTTTAAACGTTTTTCAGATAGTTTTCCACTCGATAAGGGTGCGGTATAGAGAGAAAACGTCGCTTTTGGTTTTCTTATTTCTTTTTTTTATCATTTTTTTTTATTAAAACAAAAAAAAAAAACAAAAAAAAAAAAAAAAACTTTTTTTAGGAGAAGAGGGGGCTATAGTTTAAGTTCACTAAGAACACTATTTAAATACAATACGTTTTTGAACTTATATTAAAAATACCCCCCCCGACAATGCAAAATAATCCTTTTAAACGAAGTCTAAAAGTCAACAGCCGTTGCCTGGCTCGTCAAACTCTCGAAAATCGCCACTTTCCGCCCGGGTTTTTGGGGTGTCCATTTGAGAAATGGGCCAAAAGGGGGGTATGAAGCCGTTCGGAAATGGTGTTGGAGGGAAGAGTGGTCTCTTGGGGATTTGTGATATTGGAGGAGTTCTCGGGTGGTCTGTCTGTCTGTCTGTGATGGCTGCTTTTTTTTTTTAAAAAAAAAAAAAAATAGGGGATTTTTTAAAAAAAAAAAAAAAAAAAAAAAAAAAAAAAAATGGGTTTTTTTTTTTTTAAAAAATTTTTTTTTTTTGAGAGGAGAAGCGCCCATTTATTTTCTTATTTTTAGACTACTTACTTTTTCTTATTTTATTTTTTTTTTTTTTTTTTTTTTTTTTTTTTTTTTTTTTTTAACTTTTTTTTTTTTTTTTTTTTTTTTGCTTTTTTTCCTAAAAAAAGCTGCTAACCCGCCTTTTTACAAAAATTAAGCCCGAGGGATGCTGTTCCAAGGGCTCTAACAGCCGCTTCTTTTCCGGCAAAAACTCTGCTAGCTCGCCAAATCCACTTTTTTATACAAGTTTTGAACTAATGCTTCTAGGTTTCAAAATTTACCCGCTTCTTTTCCTCAAGAAACAGTGCCAGCCCGCCCAGCCATTTTTTGTGTGGAAAAATGCTTAAAAACTGTTCCGGGTATTAAATGCAAATTTTCCAATTCCCCAATAATCTCTGCTAGTCTGCCCCATCTGGTATCATTTTTTCTCAAGACATCCCGTTGATAGCCTTGTAACGGACACTTTCCATCCCGTCTCCCGGCTGTCCGATCTGCTTTTTGTCGGTTTATACGCCACCCCCGATGTCTGCCCCTCCTTTCTTCTCCTTTTTTTGAGGCGCGACATCTGGCCTCGTCCAACCCTAGCTGTTTCTCTCTCTCTCTCTCTCTCTCTCTCTCTCTCTCTCTCGCTTCTTTGGCCCTTTCTTTTGCCCATTTCCGCGCTGACAAACCGTAAAATCCGGTAAAAACGGGGCCCGATGGGTCGGTGGGGTGCAGTCCAGCCGGGGTCATTTCACAGCCGGTGTCCCGTGTCTATCCGGATTCCTCAACGGTCTCCGCTAGCCTGCCGTTAAATTGAGTTTCAGGCCATCTGCTTTAAGATGAGGTTTCGGTGCTCCTAAATGTTCCAAAACTGTCTCTACTAGCTTGGCTAGCTGGTTTTTGAATCCTCAAGGTTCTCGGCTAGTTTCCCTCATTTTTGCGTCTTAATTAGATTTCAAAATGCTCTCTGCTGGCCTGCCAGGCCGCTCACAATTTCCTCAAGGTTTTCTGCTAGTCTGCTTCCTATTTTTAACAGTCTTTTATTTCCAAAATTGGTCTTTACTAGCCTGCCCAGGTTCTCAGATGTTCCTGAATCCGGATTAGCCTTTTCGGGCTTCTAACTATCCAAAACTCTGCTAGCCTGCTAGACCTGTTTCCGATTCCTCAAGGATCCATGCTAGTTTGCCTAAAGTTTTGGGGTTGTCTCATAATTCCTAAAGGATCCCTGCTAGCATACACCTCCTCCAATTCTCCCGTCAAAATGTCAACCAATTCCACGAGTTTCCGGGCCCCGGTCCCCAAATCCCCGGCTCTTGTTGGGGCCCACCCGGAGGCCAATCCATCAAATGCCATCAAGGGTTTGTGGGCACACGATAGAGAAGAAGAAGAAGACGACATCTTCTTCTTCTTCTTCTGAGAGGGACGATACGAGGCTTTTCCCGCTTCATCATCATCATCTTCTTTCTATTCTATAGACAGAGGTGTGGCCATGTCGTGTCCGGAAATCGAATATTCACAACGCTTCAAAGCAGAGCAAAGTGTTGCTATTCTTTTCTGAAGGCCCCCGGCTATTTCACGCCCTTTTAGACCGGGGAAACTAATGGACTGAATTCTAAAAAGTGGACAATTTGTAGAGATTGGCTAGGTTACACTGGTTTTTGGAATTTTACTGGATTTTTTGCTTACTTATTACTGCAAGTTCTCTCTCTCTATCTCTCTCTCTCTCTCTCTCTCTCTCCCCTCTTCTCTCCCTTTCTCTCTACCTCTCACTAGCCGATTCTCTCTCGCCCTCTCGTCTAGTTCTCTCTCTCACCATCTCTCCCACTCTCGATGTCTCTCTCTAACTTGTATCTTTCACTCACTCACCATCTCTCTCTCTCTCTCTCTCTCTCTCTCTCTCTCTCTCGCTCTCTCTGCCCGAAATCCGGATCGGTAGTGCATGACAGAGATTACTTGAGAAATTGGTGAGCGATAAAGCTAGAGGAAGGGGGAAAAGAGACGAGCGAGGGGAGGCGACGGAAAGAGATATAGGGAGAGAGTACGAGAGAGATAGGTAGCGACAGGGAGAAGCGAGAGAATCAATTTTAGTAGTCAAGGTAGAATGATAAGAGAGAATTTTTTAAAGGCCTAGTAAGGCAAATTTCAATCCCTTAATTTCGCCGAAATCAATCCTTTAAGATACAGTACCCCTCTTGGACCTTTGCCAAAAGTCTATCCAACACACCAAAGGCGGTATGGCCCCCTCCTGGCCCTCCCCAATGAAATATTGATGTTGTCCTCATAAATCGTGCTTTCCCCTCCCCCTCCCCTCCTCCTTCTCCCCAATTACCGTGTGTCGGGAATGGGGATGGGCCATTGTGGTCAAACCGACCATAGGGAGACGAGGACGACAGGTGGGGGAGGGGCCAACAGAGGGAGACCATTTGTCTCTCTCTCTCTCTCTCTCTCTCTCTCTCTCCTTCTTCTGTACTGTCACCCACCGGCCATCCCATTAACATCACCGTTTAGCAGCACAGCCCGGTTGCCCTTGACCGTACGTTATTTTAGGGGGGCTTGAGAATAAGCCTATCCTTGGCTTGAGCTTCAGATAAGCCTCAGCTAAACCCAAGCCTAGAGACCTAAGCTAAGTCTCAGCCAAGTCTAAGCTAAGTCTAAGCTTAAGACTAGGCATAAGCCTAAGTGAAGCCCAAGCCGAAGCCCAAGCCCGATCCCAAGGCTAGTTTGAGCATAAGCAAAGCGCGGCTAAGCCCAAGCCTGAGCCCAAGTCTAAGCTAAGCCTCAGCTAGACCAAAGCCTAAATCTAAGCCTAAGCTAAGCCTCATAAGTCGGAGCGTAATCCTAAGCCTAAGCCTAAACTCAAGCTGAGCCTAAGCATACGTCTAGGCCATGTATAAGCCAAGCCAAAGCCTATGCGTAAACCTAAGCCAAGCCTAAGCCTTTTCTTCGCTAAACGCTGCTTGAACCAAAAAAAATTCTAAAGAAGGCTTATTCACACCCGCAGGGACACGAATGAATCGTCCCACCCCGACCTTCATACCCCTTTTGTGCTTATCGTGTCTCGGGTCAAGCCCCTTTCTGGCTCTCCAATCGCTTTAAACGCGTTTTCGAGCAGAAACCTGTTTTGGATACAATCCTCGTGTACGGTTTGCTACAAATTACGGAGTCGTCAATACGGTTTTTTGCGCCCTAAAACCTGTCCCACTACTACGCGCGGTTCTTGCACGTTTAAAGGGACTTGGAAGCCAAATTTTGCGTATGGCTAGTTTGCCCTCGCGTCTCTGCTCCGTTCGCTCATGCTCCAAATTCGCCACTGCTCGTCCCCAAAAGCTCTCTGCTAATTTTCTGGGGCCCTAAAATATGTCGTCTCAATTAGCTTGCTCATGCTCCCGAATGGACTCTGCTAGATTCCCTGTATCTCCCAAATGCGCGCTACTATTTAGCTCATGCTCCAATTTTGCCACTGTTTTGCCGATCCACTAAACGGTCTCTGCTCGCTCGCCCCGCTTCAAAATAATATCTGCTCGTGTTCCCAAGCTCCAAAATGACCGCTGCTAGCATGCCCGTGCTCCCAGATGATCTTTGCGCACTTGCTCATGCTCCTGAATCAACTCCTCGTTTCTTCATCCTCTCAAATATTTTCTGCCAATTTGCTCATGCTCGAAAATGCCACTGCTAGCCTGCTCACCCCTTTAAGACTATTAATGCGCCCTCATATCCGTAAAATTATATTTTTATTCACTAACCTTGGCCGTTGAGAGATTGAGTGGGCCCTAAGGTGTCCCATATTTGGGCCCTAACCATGGGCCCTCTGCCAAGAAAATCCCGGTCGTCCGTTTCGACCCCCCCCTTCTGCCAAGACCACTAGTCGAGGAATATCTTTTGTTTCCGGTTGGAGGAGGGGCCCTTGCTTCGGCTTCTCCTTTGGCCCCTTCCCTGGCCCCCGCCTTAGGTCCCATCCTTAGAGAATGGGGGGCCCAAAAGGGGCCAAGCTCCACCCCCTTCCCCACGTAATACCTCATGAAAAGTGTCGCCTTCTCCGGGGGGTTTGCCCGGGGTTAAGCACCATATTTTGTTGAGGGCTAATGCTTTTCTCCTGCTTGTTTTATGGATTCTAGGAGTTTTAGAATAGCTTTAAAGGGTTTAGCAAGGCTTGGTTGTAGATTTTCGCCTTCATAGCTCTTTTAGTATATTTTAACGGAACTGGGAAGGCTTGGCTATGGATTTGTGCCCTTCCAGCTCCTTTGAAATTTTTTCAGGGCTCTAGCAAGACTTCGTTATGACTTTAACCCGGCCTTGTTTGGCCCTTTAAATGACACCCAGCCTTCCCAAGAATCTCTGCTAGCCTACCTCTTAACTTTTCTGAAATCCCGAATTTTCCTACTGAATTTTCTGTATTTTCATGTTTTTCTGATTTTCTCAGCTCGTTTCAGCCAACCGTTCTTCCGTTCTCGTTGCTATTTGCTAAATGTTGCCCCCCTCCACTGACTACCGTAGCGAAGAAACCTGAAGGGCCATGATTGGCCCAAGATTGTTGCTCATCGCCTGGGCCCTAATAGCTGTGGCCCAGGCATTTGATGAGATTGGGAATCCGCTCGATTCTGAGGACACAGGTAAATAGGATAGAGAGAGAGAGAGAGAGAGAGAGAGAGAGAGAGAGAGAGAGAGAGAGAGTGAGAGATGCAGCTAGTGAGTCAGAGTGAGCAACAATTAGTAAAGAGAGATAGTGAGAGAGAGAGAAAGCGAGAGCTAATGAGAGTGACAGTGAGGGCTAGAGAGAAAAGAGAAGGAGAGAGAGAGAGAGAGATGTTTCTAGGAGTGTCTTGTATCTCCTCCTCCCCCTCTATTTGATAAATAACCCCCCAGGGACCAATGAAAAACATTCCGCAACCCTCTTCTCCACCCCTCAAGCCCAGATTTCGGGCGCCGATATGGTCAAAAAGCACAAAGAAAAATTTCCTATTTATACCTGCATTTTTGGAATTTTAGAGCGCGAATTTAACTCAAAGAAATTGTTTTTGAGGCTTTGTAGGCCATATGGAAGGTTTATGCAAATTTGGACTTTTTAAGGTTTTTAAAGGAAGTTGCAAGATTAGGCTATGGATTTTCTACAGATTTTTGACGCCTTATATTGCCGGAATCTATTACACGATATAAATCCGTGGCTATGCTTGCGAATTCCATACGTAATAACAACTCGTTCCTTCCACGCCCCTGTAAAAGTATAATTTTAATGAGTTTTAAACCTCAAATCGAAGATTATGCTAACTGCCAATTGTTTTTCAAGGTTAACAACCCCTTTAAACGCCCCAACAATCAAGGTCAGCCTTGAAAAGGCCTTTAAAATCGGGGTTTGGGCCGCCCTCACTGGAGGTCATGGCGCGTCGTATAATAGGAAAACAAACGGGAGCTTGGTGGTTTAGGGGCACGGATTAGTGGCCCCTGGGGCCGAAGATGCCTTGTAGGAATGCTGAAAAAATGGCGGAAAAGTTTCTTAAACCAAATCCTAACTTTTTCTTGTTCGAAAAAATCAATAAAATAGGGTAGTGTATTGGTATTGTTTTTGGCCGCCAGGCGTGGTGCCCCCGGCGGCGGAAACTATTTCCCGAATCGCGGAAATTTTTAAGGGCGTTTCTAAAGGTGCAAAGAAAAGATAAAAGTGCCGCTAGAAAAGTCGAAAAGTCGTTTTTAGATGCCGAAAGCGAGGTCGACCTCCTCGTGCCGGTCGAATCGGCGCTGAACACCGATGAGCGCGTTTTCCGCGCGCGCGGAATAGACGGATTGCCCGCTATTGGAATTCAGGTTTGCTAAATCTAAAAAAAACTGGCTCACAATTAAAAATTGATAATTGAAAACACATATTTTAGGAGGTAAGACCTGCTTTTGCCCGCCCGGGGAGTGTGAGTTTGAGACCGGAAAAAAGCTAAAAAGCCAGAACGCAACGCGCCAAGCACCGCATGCTTCACCCAAATCTGCAGACAGACAGACAGAATGGAGTGTGCCGCTTGACAAACACTTTTAAAAGCTTTGCTAAGCGGGTTTTGATATGAGATTTTGCGTGGCATTTTTACTATCTGTTTCTCTCTGTCTCTCTTTCGGCCTCCCTCTCTGTCGCTCCCTCTCTCTCTCTCGCTCTCTCTTTCTCTGTCTCTCTCTCTCTGTTTTTACCCCTGCCAATTATGAAGCTGAACGTCTTGAAGACGCCGAAATCTCTTTCCCCCCACTTCTCTGTCTCGCTCGCTCTCTCGCTCTCTCGCCCTCTCTCTCTCTCGGTCTCTGCCTGTCTCTCCCTCTCTTTCCACTCTCTATCGCTCTCTCGCTCTCCACCCATATGCATGGAGTGAGCCAACAAAACCAAATCCGGTCCAAATTCGATATTTTTCAGCGCGGCGTGACCATCGTAACCCCATACCGTCTCTATTTCCCCAAGCGATTCTTCCGGGTAACTTTTATTTCACGCCCCGATTACCGTACCCTTTCGCTGTAGGAATTCGCGATCCTGGCCGCTGTGAAACCATCCGATCGTCGTGGCGGCTATTTGTTTGCCATTGTCAACCCGTTCGACACGATCGTCGACTTGGGGGTGTTGTTAGAGCCGGCTGGTAAGTGGGGGCAGGCTAGCAGAGAGCATTTGGGAACAGATTATTGATTTATTGATTTATTATGTATTTAATAGACGTGTATATGTCTATTTTTAGACTCTGGCCGGACGAACATCACGTTGATGTACAGCAACTCGAGAACGGACACCTATTCCAAGGCTATCGCCTCATTTCTAGTGCCGCAATTTGAGCAGGAGTGGACACAGTTTGCACTTGAGGTATGGAGCTTAAGCTTAGATCAAAGACTAGGCCTAAGCCTAAGCCTAAGCCCGAGCCTAAGCCTAAGCCTGACCCGAAGGCTAAGCCGATGACTTGGCTAAGTCACTCATACCCTGAGCTCGTGCTCCAACGAAGCCTAAGCCAAGGGAACAGCTGAACTTACGCCGAAACTAAGCCTCTAAACGAAGCATAAGCCGTAGTCGAAGCTAAGCCTCGGCCTCAGCCTAAGCCAAAACCGGTCCTAACTGAAGCCAACCCCGCCAAAAGTGAGGCAGAAGCTTAAGTAAGCGGAAGTCGATGCTAGGCTAAGCTCCAAGCTCCTTAAGCTCGTGCTCCAACCAAGCCTCAGCCTAACTAATATTTTCAGGTCCGCCGTGACGAGGTGATCCTCTACTTCAAATGTGTTCGATACTCGGCGATCAGGGTACGTGTTTTGCCAGAAATCTATGTATTGATTTTTACTTACGCCAACAATTTTGCTTTCCATGCTCCTTTAAAATCATTTATTACCCCTCCAGGTAAACCGTGTCCCGGAACAACTTCACATGGAAGATGCTCACAAGCTCTATATTGCCGGCGCGGGCCCAATTATTAAGAGCGGCTACGAGGTACGTCTATTTACGGCTGGGGGTACTGTAGAGCGCATTGTCTGCCCCCTCTAATAATGAAGAGATGAACGGCTCGAAGACTTCGGAAACAATATTTGGATCCTGGAGCTGAACTGCTTAAAGAAGTTTGACATCGAGAAAAGCAGCAGACTTTTCATTGAGACCGAAAGGCTTGAAGACATCGGAGAATGCTTCAAATAGCGACATGGCTTCATGTCGAACTTTGCAGCCTTGAGCTGACCGTATTGAGGGCGTCAGGGCTTTGTCACAGCGTCAGCCTGTCGGGGGGGAAGCCGGGCGGGCCGAAAAAAAAGGAGGTGCGTATCTAACGGACATGGAGCAGCGAATTCTGAGGCTGGACGGCTTGACGACGCCGGAAAGAAATGATCCAACGGTTCAATGATGTAGGGAGACGGTTCTTTATCGCTCTCGCGCTCACACTCTATCTCCCTCTCTCTCGCTCTCTCTCTTTCTCTCTCTCTCTCTCTCTCTCTCTCTCTCTCTCCCCCCGTCTCGGCTACGGTTACTTACCCCCAGCCGGAAGTTTTGGCTATAACTTTTATTTTACATATTGTAGGCCAAATTAAAACCTTAGTATATTTTTCGACGCTCTATCGAATGGCGTTGCGAAAACGAAAAAAGCGAAATACCGACATTGTGGGACCCTTCGGCTGTGGGGGGGTAAAGTAAACTCTTAACTCTGTTCTCTCTGTCTCCCATCCCAGATCACTTTCAATATCGGTGCCAGTTCGCGATGTTTTAGTCTGTATCGAGAATGGTGAGAGCGGTCGGATAGAATGATTCAACCCCCTCTTTTTTCCAGAAAATCAAAACATTAAAATGAGCCCTGGGGCAGGAGACAGACAGTCTTTCCTCATTCAATTTCCGCGGCTCAAAAATCCTCTCATTACGAATTTTTTCGAAACTCGTGATTTGTCAACTTGAAATTCATCAAAACTACGTCTAAAATTTCCCTTTAAAGTGCCTTTAAAAGCTCGACATTTAAAGGGCAAATTCTTGAAACACATAATTGGGGTAATAAGAGTAAAAGTTTAATTCTAAAATAGTTTTTTTTTTGCTTCTTTATTATCCTATTTGTTGTTCTACCCTTTCCGCCCTCCTGCTCCTCCTCCCCGATTGACTCATCCTCCAATTGCCCTTTTCCTCCCATGGCCCTCACTCACCTTCCATTACCCATTTGTCCATCGTACAGTCGCGTATTAACTCCCCGAAATCACCTTTTTGTTATTTTTTATTTAGTTTGAAAATGTCATAGGATTATTTTTGAAAATCCTAGCTAAAATCCCGACATCCGAAATGCCGACAGCCAAAATACCGAAAGTAGAAATTCCGCCGTCTTATTGACTCTATTGTGCCTTTTAAACAGCGATTTTTTGGTTCGGCATTTTCGCTGTCGAGATTATGGTTGTCGGGATTTTTTCGTTTTCTCTTTCTTCGAGATTCCACATTTTCCTATTGACAGTTTTGGAAACAAAATTCTCGGCGCATTATTGGCCGTCTGGCGCGCAAACAATCCCCCTGGCGAAATTGGCTGTAGTTTCGAATTTTTTCTGTTTTTGATGATTTTGTTGTTCTATAAGGGGCATATTTAAGCAAACCGTCAACAGGAAAATGTGCAATTCTCTGTTTTCTGTCTGAAATAGTTTTTTTCTCGTCGCCACCGGCCATTTTTGTGTTTTTTTACCGGATATATATAGTTAATTTGCACAATTTTTTAGCATCAATTGAGATTTTATCGTTTTCTATCGTAGTTACGGTATTTTGATCTTAATTGAAAACTCAAACATTTGAAAAATTGCAATTTTGGCGGAAATCGAAAATTTAAGCTTTTTTACCGTACTAGGACGGCTATTTTAAAACTTTTTCGGCTTTTCCAGGGTTCTTTTTACCCTTGAAACGGTTATTTGAATTTAAATTCAGCTATTTTGATCGTGGTTGGGCCTAAATCCCAACTTTTCTACCGTACCCCTAGCCGGCCCGACTTCTTTTTTTGGCCGCTGGGGAAAGTGCAGGGGCGGTTAATGGGGGGCAAATATTCCCATGGCCGGCGGTCTTTTTCTGCTTTTCTCTTGTTTCTCTCGCTTTTTTCTTGTCTCTCTCTCCCTCTGTGTCCAGTCATTCATCGGGGGAAATAATGGGATGGACTGTCTGACTCAAAAAACTCAACGGCTAAAAAACTCTCATTAAATTCAAACTAGCATGCCCAGACATCTCTCCCTCCTCTCTCTCTCTCTTTCTCTCACTCTCTCTCTCCTCTCTCTCTCTCACTCTCTCTCTCTCTACCTGTCTCTCACGCTATTTAACTTTCAGAATGCGTCCCCCCGAACCTCGTCTCCTCCTCCTTCTCACCTGTCTACAGTTGTCCCTCGTAGTCGACGCAAATCCCCGAGAAGAGGCCCTCGTCCAGTCTGAGGGCCTCTTATACCAACGAAAAGCCGATCTGAAAAAGACACTAGCCAATGAGACCGAAGATGATCTGCTGACGAAGATTACGGCGGGGCTTCCGTTAACAGTAGCTGATCGGAAATTGGGCCAAGCTGTTCAAACAGTTCAAGAGAAATACGAAGAACATCAGAAAATAGATTCCAGACGTCTATCGTCAAAGGTGGCGCCGAGGAAATTGGACCAACAAATTCAAGCAGTTCAAGGAGAAGCTCGAAAAGGCGACCTTAGAACTAACTCATCTACAGCCATTCCTATCCAATCCGGCCAGCGGGTTCGAGCAGTACAAAAAGAGCACAAAACCGTCTCCAGACGACTAAAGTCAAAAGTATTGCCTGGGAAGACTGGCCAACAAGCTCAAGGCTTTGATGGGCAAGAAAAAGACGGCAAAATGGGCATCGTAAATCTGAAAATAGTATCCTCTCGGAAACTGGCCCAACAAGTTCAAGCAGTTCAAGCTGACGATAAAATCGACCCCAGAAGGCTCGCGTCAACAGCATCCGTCCGGAAATCCGGCCAACAAGTCCCAGCAGTTCAAGGGACCGAGAATGAACTCGATGCTAGAACAAGAGCATCTACAGGCGCCAGAAAAAAACGAGAAACCGACGAAGACGCCAACGATTTTCTGGGTCAATTCGAGTTAGCTTTGATGACGACGAGACCATCCACTCAACGACTGAACAACCATGGGAAGTGCTTGGAGATGAACAAGCCGAAGACGGCTCTTATTCCATTGTCGACGTGCCGGATGCACTCCCAGAACTCGTCGAACCATCAGAAGATGATCAGCTGCCACGATTGGAATTGTTGCGCGTCTCGGAAGAGGGGGCAGACAGTCAGAGGGTGGATGATACTGTAGAACAGGTGTGTCCATTGGAGCATTTCGTTGTTTAGGGCGCCATTCAAGAACTGAAGATTATGGATGAACCGGCTGAAGCGGCTAGGCAATGCGATGAACGATGGGTTCGAGAATTAACCTTTTTTGGGCGGGGTTACGGTAGCTGGGGCGATGTATAGGGAGAATGGGGGTTTTTGGGCGGCTTTTGCATTATCGGGGGGGGGAGCAGGTTTTTCTCGTATCAAATTTTTTCTCATATAGAAAAAAACTTTTTCTAAGCAGTTTTTACTATTTTGTCAAGTTAACTATGAGTTTAATAAACGCAACAATTATGCAAATTTTTAGTAAAAAAAATACAAAAAACATCCTTCGCGACAAACAAAATTCGAATTTTAAAATTTTTCAAGGATTTCAGACGGGTTTTCCGCTTCAAATACAATTTTGCTTAGAGCTTGATACAAATACTATATATTACGCTAACAGGCTTTTCAGGAATTATAAACAATCCGTCCCCCCCGATAATGCCAAAGCCCCGGATTTTCGGCGTTTGCGACAAAAATTTTTCTTGTTTTTTTGAGAATGTAGTGGTTTTAAAGGGTCTTCATAACATTTTAGGCATTTTGGAATTTGGATTACAGTAGGCAGTGTTTCTAGACATTTTCTGGATTTTGGATACTGTAGCTCGCGTGCATTTTACTCGAAAGAGGATTTTTACATTTTACTTTATTAGAGGGAATCGAAAATTTCTCGTGGTTTAAAAAAGATGTAACTTTATAGACAATTTTTTTGAACCTGTGTCACGGTAGGCAGTTAGTTTAAACAGTTTTTTATGAATTTTCGGATACGATTTGCTAGTAAAAAAATCGCAAAAATAGGATTTATCGTAGAGTTTGGGTTACTGTATGAGCTACTATAGATGAACTCATTTTCTCTAGTGGCGACGCCGCAAGAACCCGGGCAGAAAGGTAGGTTTTAAATCCGGGAAAAGCCCAATTTTCCCCGGTTCCCTAAAGTGTGCCCTTCCCCCCGTGGTGTGGTCGCGTTTTAGAAAATTGCTGTAAAGCCAAAAATCATAAAAATAGGGAAACAAAATATTTTTGTTTAGGACGAGGGCTCGGGCGGGTTTTTGGATGAAGATGGGCCAGGTATCGGCGTTGGAGGGTTACTGTAGCCAGGACATCTTTTAGGGAAGACACGGTCTTCACAGCCAATGCTTGAACTTCCGCCAGCTCCCACACCACCACCACCGCCACCTCCAGATTTTATGCGCGAGCAGGGTATGGTGGTTTATCGTTTTGAGTACGTAGTACACCTATAGACGAGGGCGCATTGGCCTTCAACGGCTCTTTAAAACGCTCATTACTTTCGTTTTTAGCGTCTCTGACCCTCGGAGTACGATATACACCTATAGACGAGGGCTTCAATAGTCTTTTAAACCTGAAAATCCCGCTTTTCCGTGCCTTCCCCCTTTCCGGTGCTTTTACACTATCGGGGGGGGGGGGTCAATTTTTCTCACTCTTTTTGGTGTGTCTAAATCCCTTTAATTCTGCCGTACCAAGGGCGAGATAGCAGGGATTCTTTGCGGAAATCGCCCGTTTTTCAGCGGCCCGTCCCGAAGCATGGGCGAGTCGGGCCCACCTTGTGGATATGGATGGGGACAGTCTGATTGTTCCATTCGCCGGTCGCGGTGTCAAGAGTACTGTCGCGTAGTGCCCGCCCGCTAGAAATGCCTGCCATTAATGCGCGGATTGATTGGAGAGAGAACTAGGGAATGAAAGAGAGATTGTATTGTCCCCCAGAAAAGAGAACGATCCCTAGGCCGACTTTGCAGGCTACTGTAGAATTGGCCAGTTTCCAAATATGTAAATTTCCGTTTTCAGCGTACACTTCGTCGAGCTCGTTCGTCGCCCAGGGACTACAGGGGCCAAAGGGAGATCGCGGAGAGCCGGGGGTCGTAAGTTTTGACGCAATCCAATTTAATTCGTTTTTATGGCTTATTTATCTAGATTTTAGTTTTATTAACCTATTTCAATTTTTAAATATTTACAACATTGTTTTAATTTATCTAATTCTTTAAACGCTTTTTTCTTGTTTGAATTTTTAGTTTTTTTTTTAGTTTTATTCTGCTCCCTTTAAATCCATTTTTCAGTGCTCGATGCCGTGTCGTGACGGGATTGTGGGCCCACCTGGACCCGACGGGCCCCAAGGCGTTCAGGGCCCACAGGGGCCGCAGGGACCGGCAGGTAGGGCATTTATCTTTCCCTCTCGCCTCTCTCTCTCTCTCTCTCTCTCTCTCTCTCTCTCTGCTAGAGTACGCTGTGAAGGTGCCAGCAAGGCTGAAAGCCAAACCCTTCAAGCGCCTAGGTGTCGACAATCATACCCGATTTTCAGGCCCACCCGGCCCTCCCGGAATTGCTGTACAAAGTGGCGGAAACGGCGGGGTCTCGATCCCCGGACCACCTGGACCACAGGGCCCGCCTGGAGTTCAGGGTTCGCAAGGAGTTCAAGGTTTTCTGGCTAGCCAATCCCTTTAATAAAATTGCTAGGGCCTCGCGGTGAGCCGGGGATGCCGGGTAGGGACGGACGATCGTTTGATAGATTGGCTGAGGAGGACTATGAAAGGATTATTGCTGATCCCAGGGTTAAGGTATGTTTTTCTCTAGCTCTCTCTCTCTCTCTCTCTCTCTCTTTCTTTCTCTCTCCCGCTGGCAGGCTTTTGAACGCAAAGCTGAACCGCTTGCAATGTTGTAAATCTATGTACATCGGCTGGGGTAGAGCCTTAAAATGACAAACCTGGACGCCTCGAAGACGTCGCAATCTCCATCAAGCTGGAAAATTGGCGGAAAATGCTCCCCCCTCTCTCTCCCTCTCTCTCTCACTCTCTCTCTCGCTCTCTCGCTCTGGCCTTATCTCTCCATTTTCAGGGCGAAAAAGGTGAATGTGAACGCAGCAACAGCCTAGATCAACTCCCGGCCTACAATTCTGAAGTACACTCCCAACACAGCAAGGTAAACTTTTTATTTTTATGGATATTACTGTATTAACGTAGCCCTATTTTAATTGTTTAGGGCCCGAAAGGTGATCGTGGAGACCAAGGACCCCCAGGCCCACCCGGACCCCCGGGAATCGATGGAAATTCGGGAGCAGGTAGGCCAGACTAGCGGTGTTTTCTGGGGAATTGGGTTTCGGAGGGCTTGCACAGAATTTTATGGTGGACTAGCAGAGATTCTTGTGGAATTTGGATCTTGAGGAGCTAGCAGAGAACCTTGAGGAATTTGGAGTGCTAGCAAGGATTTTTAAGGAATTTCCGGAAGCTAGCAGTGATTTTCTGCGGAATTTTTATAGAACTAGCAGAGATTCTTGAGGAATGTGGAGCGTTGGCATCAATTTTTGAGAAACAGCTGAGTTTTTTTTGAGGAATTGCGAATCCCGTAGAGGAATTTTTTGAAAGGATTTTAGGGGCAGAGTTAGCAGAGATTTTTGGGGAATTTTAGCGAGGTAGTGGAGATTTTTAAAAGCTAGCATTTATAATTTCGGAAATTCAGGCTCCTCCTCCTCTTCCGGCCCTGCCACTGCCCCAATCTTCCAGACAACCGTTGATCTGTTCGGACTTGGCCGTCATCTTCGGTACGTTCCGTTCTAAACACTGCCCCAACCACCGTATCCCCCAGTGAGGGCAGTCTAGCCTTTGTCACGTCATCTCAGCAGCTCTTCATTCGAGTCACAAATGGTTGGCGGGAAGTTATGGTCAGGGAATTGATTACGGCATCTAATCCTGAATTTTCAGCTCGGTCAATATCATCCGATACTCGAGGCTCGTCCATCTACGGTAGGTTATGGAAATTAAGTTTTAAAGGGACTGAGAAGCGGCGAAAATCTAGCTTTTCAAAGTCCAAGGCATAAACAGTTACGTGATGCGCCAAATGGCGCTGTATATAATTTTTGGTGTTATTTGGAGTGTCACGTAGTCGTCGAGATTTAATGATTCGTAGGGTCGATGCTCGGACTTACCAGCCCCTGTAAACGCCGCCATAAAGTGAAATCTATGAATTTTTCAAGTAGTTTTTGCGAAAAAAATCCATAGCCAGGCCTCGACAGTTTCTGTAAAGGTACTGGAAAGCGCCGAAATCGACCCCTTATATAGGCTAGGTCTTGACAGCTACGTATCGCTCCAAAAGACAATAAATCTCCGCTGATTGGCGTCTTATGTAGTGTTGCGTAGCTGTCGACATCCAGTCATCGAAAGGGGTTCTTTTCCCCGATTACCAGCCCCTCTAAAGGAACACGAAATGCTAGAATCGACCCCTTCTATCGCGTAGGACTCGACAACTACATACAGCTCCAAAAGACATTGAATCTGAGCGCATTTGGGTCTTTTGGACAGTCGCGTAGCTGTCGAGACCCAGCAGAAGGCCGGGGTCGATTCTGACACACAAGTCAGCCGTTTAAAAATTATCTTTCAAGCCGATCGTAACGGAAAACAATTTGCGCTCGAACACGCTGGAATATTGGGTATGAGGAAATGTCGTGTTGTCGAAAATTGAATGAAAGCAAGCTCACCCATGTTTTCCAAGCTTTTTACGAGATGAAAGTGACTCTGTATCTCTCTCTCTCTCTCTCTCTCTTCTCTCTCTATCCCTCGCCTTCCAGCTGGGCGATCGGGCAGTCGTGCAGCGACACCGGTGTCGATTGCCCGCCATCACGGCGCGTCGCTCGGTTACGGTAACTGGGGCACCAGATAGCACGTGTTGGCCATGGGTTTGATGGGCCAGGCTCGGCTATTGACTTCAATGGCCCTTTAAAGAGAGAGAAAGAAAGAGAGAGACAGCGAGAGATAGACAGAGAGAGAGACATCGCCAATTTGAAGCAAAGCCAAGCCAAAACCCATTAAATCCCTACTTCCCCCCCAAAAGTCCCCCTTATATTTTCATCATCTCCCTCCCAACCCCCGTTGTGTTTGGGCCCGTCCCTCCCTCTAAGTAGTGCCCTTCTCTCTCCAAGCTACCGTAGTCGCACCGTGGGCCACAATCGACAGTGTTCTCTTTTTGTGGGTTCTGGTGCGTTAGCGGGGGGGGGGGGGTAAACCAATTTTATTTAGTAGAGCGTTTATACTAATAAACAAACATAAATATTAGTATTTCCTATTATTAAAAGCATGCCTTTATTTTTTTACTTTTTCTATTTTTTTACAAATAGTTTTAACAAAGAGCGTAAAGGTCATTACAACGTAGGAAAAACCATGCCCTCCCCCCGCTAACGCACCAGAACCTCTTTTTTACGGGGCACAAATCTGCCCCCAATAATTGTGTCGTTCGTCGATTAGAGCCCCCACGGATAGATACTAGATAGAGCCAAATACCCCCCCAATTACCCCAAATATGCTTTGTTGAAGTTTATAGTCGAGAAATTGTGAAAAATATAGAGTTTTGAAGGATTATAAAATTTCAGGAAACCCCACCTATCGAGACGCAGAAACAACCGATGGCCGAGGAGCCGAGAGTCCAGGTATTGCCGAGGGATTACGGTAATTAGGGCAACTCTTAGAATCCTGTGCGAAATTCGTACTACTATGATCATCAACTGCCGGCGGGACATCCACAGGAGAAAGAGAGGGTGGTGAGTGGAGATAATTAGGGAGAGAGGGAGGGAGGGAGAGAAGAGAGAGAGAGAGAGAGAGAGAGAGATAGGGAGAGAGAAAGAGAGAGAGAGAGAGAGAGAGAGAGAGAGAGAGAGAGAGAAAGAGAGAGAGAGAGGGAAAGCGAGTACAAGAGGGAGCGAGTGAGTGAGTGAGAGAGAGAGAGAGAGTGAGCTAGCGAGAGAGAGGGGGAGAGAGGCAGAGAGCGAAAGAGAGCAAAAGACATTTTAATTTTTTTGTTATAACCCTTTTTCCAGCTTCACCTGATCGCCCTAAATCAACCAATGTCGGGACGTATGTCCGGTCTTCGAGGTGCTGATCTCCAATGCTATAAAGAAGCGCGCCAGGCCGGCTTTTCAACGACTTTCCGCGCATTGTTGAGCAGTAAAACACAAGTGATTTTTTATTTCCGTTTTCTAGATCAATTTTCGTTGTGTTTCGTCAATTTTGAGGGACTATAATTTATATTTTCTTGTTCGCCACTGAAAAACGCACATTTTTATCTACTTTACTGACCTGTAGCTCAAAAAAGAGCCGAGATACAAAAAGTAGCGGCTTACCGGATCTGCGATATAACACTTAAACTACCGTACCTCGCTATATTCTTTTCAGGACCTCGTGAACATTGTGCACAAAGTGGATCGCGGTACCCGTGTGGTGAATGTGGATGGAGAAGAGCTGTGGCCATCGTGGGATGGACTGATCGAGGGTAGACCACCAGCCGATGGCGTCGCTCTACAGTCATTCCATCGTCAAGACGTCTTCCAATCATCTGAATGGTAGGCTGGCAGAGAACATTGCGGAAAAGTATATGGGTTCTGGCTTTTTACCCATTTTTAAATATAAAAACTTCACTAAAGCTATTTAAATTTGCAATAAATTTAGATTTTTAAATTTTCTAAGGATTTTTAGTGATCTAAATATTGATCAAAAAAATTATAAAAATATTTATAGGCGGTTTTATGCGTAAAAATTCGAAAAACCACTAAATTTTTTTGATTCTTGCTCAAAAATTTATGAAAATGACTAAATTTCAATTTTTTTATGATTTTTTAGTTATCAAAAACTTTTAAAAACGTCATTACTTATCCTGTAAAAAGCTTCAAATTTTGCTAGCCCGCTCCCTACCCCCCCCGCTACCAACCCAGAACCGAATCTCGCCATTTTCAGGTCTGATCGCCGTGTCTGGCACGGATCGGTGGATGGCGGCCTCCGATCGTCGGATCTTCTTTGTGATGGCTGGAGGACTGGTAGTGCATGGGAGAACGCGCTCGCGTCACCTGTACGTTTTACACCAAAGAACGCATTACCGGAACATTTTGTAGTTGGAACGCGGGATGCCGTTGGTGGGATGGCGCAGAAGGTCTCTTGCGACTCCAAGTTGATTGTGCTCTGCGTCGAGGTGGGGTTTCTGAAGTTATAAGCTTCAAAAATGGCAAAATTGACTCGATTAAGCTCGAAAAAGCTGTTTAATTTGTAGTTTAATGCGTGTACGGAATCGAACACGCTCGAAAAGGCGGTGTAGTTTGTAGTTTATTGAGTTTCCGCCGGGGAGAAATTTCTAAACTAGCAAAAAACATATGCCACCTATAATCGATTACGCTCGAAAATGCTGTTGCCTTGTCAATTCTTCTCTTTTTCAATTTTCCTGATCAAAGCCTGTAAAAAAAAAGCTAAAAATAACGGTTAAAACTTGCAGAACATGTCGAAATACAACGTCGACCGCATCCTCGCCAAGAAGAACGTCCACGAACGAGACTAAATCATATTTATTTTAATTTCTTACATCCCACCTTTATCTTTTTCATTACTCTTTTGATTTTTAGAAAAAATGGCCATCTCACTTCCATTTTCTCGGTTCCCGCCCCTTACAAGCCATTCCGTATTTTTTTTTTTCATTAGATCGTCACTGCCCACCCGGAGATTTAACATACCAGTTTATTTCTAAAGTTTAAAAGTTCTAAACGCTCGAATTAAATTAATTTCCTTTAACTTCCGCCATCTCTTTTTTTTTGGGGTACTCGACGCTTTCTAGCCAATTTTAAAACGGCGAAAGCTTTTCCAAGCTTTTCACTGCCTCGAATTCCAACTAGTTTAATTTGGCGCAATCTCGCAATTTAATTTTCCTTTTTCCACAAGGAAATAATGCTGCCAGCTATCCGAAAAAAACAACTTCCCGCAATGTTTTCCATACTCCCCGTAATATCAATCGCTATTCCTTCGTTCAATTTGTATTTTGTGATTTATCGCTTTAATTCGACATAAACATATTGCACTAGCGAGGAGTCTTATCGGTTTGATGCCAATGAATCCAGGTCTCTCTCTCTCTCTCTCTCTCTCTCTCTCTATCACTCCGCGATAATCCTTAGGACATATTCTGTCAAAAAGCAGCCAAAATCCACCAAAATGGAGCAGATTTATTATCCATAGCTTGCTAGTATATACATGCCCCAATCGACGAGGTCGTCTCGAGGACAACATTCAGTGGAATCGGAACACCAGCTCTCTGCGACAAATGGGATATTGGCATTTTGAATCAACTGATAATGGGCCATTGGAATTCTGACGTTTCTGAAGCGGTACAGTAGCGTGCAAAAAGAAGGCAACACCCAGGAAGCTCTTGTAACTCGGCTGCCTCGCTATATTTTGCACCAAATGGAATGTTTCCTGGTGTTTTCGATGCTGTAGAATTCGATGAGCAGGGTACCAAGCCGGGAAAATGACGTTTAGTAGCTTAAATATGCAATTTAAAATGGCTGGAAGAAATCAACTTTTTCTAAAGGCATTTTTCTGTTTCAAAAACATCACCATCGTGTTCAGCATGGTCGATTCACCCGAAGTCAATGTTTCCGGTTGCTTAGGAAGCCTTCAGTCGGTTAGGAAGCTGCGATTAATAGGTGCCGCCATCGGTCTGATGGGGGCGCCTGCAATACCTTTCCCCCAGGCGAACCCACTTCTTGACCCGTTTCGCGCAAAGAAAACGCGGCTTCCCGGCTATGCCAAGTCGAACCCGATCACAAACGACACTGACTTTGGGTAAATCGACCATGCTGAACACGATGGTGATGTTTTTGAAACGGAAAAATGCCTTTAGAAAAAAGTCGATTTTTGGAGCTATTTTAAATTGCATATTTAAGCTACTAAACGTCATTTTCGCCGCTTGGGACTTTGCTCATCGAATTCTGCAGCATCGAAAACACTAGGAAACATTCCGTTTGGTGCAAAATATAACGAGGCAGCCGAGTTACAAGAGCCGCCTGGGTGTTGCCTTCTTTTCGCACGCTACTGTAGCTAATGGTATCGTTGACGGCTTCTGGTCGCAGGACGCAGACTGTTTTGAGTAGTTCCTCGATTTCGGCCAGGTCCTGCAAAGAATTTGGCAGCCTAGCAGATTTTCTTGAGGAAAGGGGTCTACCGCTAAATCTAGGAGTGGAAATTGCACTTCGATGATGCGCCGTACGCCGTCTGGTGGTCGATTCTGGAAAGGCAATTAGTTTTCGAAGCGATCAGCCGATGGAATGCGTAGCAAAACGTACTCGCGATCTAGACCCACCTGACACGCCTTTTCCAGTCAATAAATCGTCGCATCCACCAAAAATTCAAGGATCTCTGCTCCAAAAAAGAAGCAAAAGACGAAATGCCGGGTGGTGGGCAACTGAAATACGCACTTTATAATTAAGGGAAGGCTCCTGAGTTCCTAAAGGATCTCGGTTCTGTTCTATTTCGCCGGGGGAAACTGTGCGGGGGGATATGCTTCGCAGAACCTTCCATCTTTTCGCTATTTTCTCGGGATTTTTGCAACGCCATTCGATAGAGCATCAAAAAATATACTAACAAGGGAAGGTTGTTTGGGTCAGGTGTCAAATCTTTCTGAAAATTTGCCAGTTGATAGAGAATTGAAAACGGAACAAGGTGCGCTAAGTCGTTTTCTGCACAATACCCCTAATTAAAAAGTTATAAGCATTTTAAGTTTGTGGTCTGAAAAATGAGTTCTACGCAGGCTTTTGCACCAATACCGCACCGTTTCCACATTTTCTTCATGTGTGATTTCTTGACCCTCCCTCGCCTCCACTCCCCACGTCTCTTCTAGCGCAATCGGTAGTGCGTTTGACTCCCAATCTTTTGAAAAATTTTTGGCAAAAGTTCGAAACTAAAACTTTTCCATCTTTTTGCTTTTTGCTTTTTGCTCTTGCAAATTAGGGTTAGTTGGCGTAAAATACAAAAAGCAAAAAGTTGGACGCATCAAAGACTTGAACTCGATTACAAAAATTTAAAAAGTTTTGCAATCTACGGCACTACCTACTGCGCCAAATAGCTTGCCAGTCCGGGCGACGCAAAAGCTTGAAAAGGGGGCAGGCCACAATGAGGACCAGATCAGAATCGTCGGGTCGTTTCGTGCTTTTTTATGTAACTTCAAAGACCTATAACTTTTTAAATTGGGGTATTGTGCAAAAAATGAGATTAAGAAACTCCACTTTATTTTTGATTTTCTATCCACTGGCAAAGTTTCAAGTCGATTTGACACCTGACCCAAACAACCTTCCCTTGTAAGAGTTTTTGTTTTAGCTAAAAATATTGTAATATAAAAAAGTTATAGCAAAAACAAAAAAAACCTGTTGAATCTGGTTCCGGAATGTTAGTTTTCGGCATTTTCGCCATTTTTTCGGGATTTGAACCCATCATTCGATAGAGCATCAAAAAATATACTTAGAGTTTTAATCCTACTATATATAAAAAATAGTTCCTGTGTGTGTGTGTGTGTGCATTTGAATGCAACTTCCGTCACCGTGTCCGGAGGATATCTCAAGAGGGGAAGGGTGTTAGGCTACGTATGATACGTCATTGGGTGCGTAACGTCCCCGAGATGACTGCACACATATCAGATTTTGCAAATTATGCTATTTTCGACATTAAAATTGAGTTTTTGTTGAAAAATCCGGCAGCCTTCTTTGTTAGGAAATAATTAGCATACGCCGGAAGTCGCGGCAGCCTATATATAACGTGAGAGAGTGGAATTCCTCATTTTTCCCCCATAGGAATTCGAGAGACGTATGCAGAGTGAAGAATTTCATCAAGTTAGACGGGGCCAGGTTGAAAAGTCGCGAAGCGGCTTTTCAACCCTGGTTTAATCTAAAAATATTGTTTTATAAAATAGTTATAGCAAAAACAAGGTTTATTCGGTGTTTCCACATGGGATCGTGGAGTCGAAAGCTAGTTTTCGACATTTTCGATAACTTTCAAAAGTTTCTTTAATGCCATTCGATAGAGCGCCTATCGCTTTTATTCGGTCCTTAGTGTCGATATTCGACAATGAGCCTATGTGCTTGTTTTATCTGCATTTCCAGATCGACGAGACCAATTCTTCGTTAAAGGGGCTCGGAAGTCAAAATTCGTGCGTGCGGGGATTGAACCTACTGGTCAAAAAACGAAAGGGTCGCTGCCGAGGAGTGCCAGAAAAGTGATTTGATTGCGAAAAAACGTAAAATATTTGAGAAAAACTGAATTCTTTTTGGGGCGAAAACGACCTTTTGAGTGGGCGGCGATTACATGTCGTAATGCCTCGTAAGGCACCCAATCTCTCGATCTCGGCGATTCTCTGATCAATTTTCATAATTTAAAAGTCTGGAATGATCCAAATTCGTTGAGGATTCCAAAAATCGCATCAGAATTTTTAAATTCAAGCGTTTTCGCGTCCAAACAGGGGCAAAAGACCATGCGGCGCGGTCGCGTTGCGGTCGCATCTGGCTATTTGCCAGGAATCACAGCAGGGGGCCGTGGACCAGATTTCGGAGCCCCTTTAACGACGCGTTCACGTCGAAGCTCTTCCGTATCAAGATTGCCTCGATCGTCGACCCGAAGGCCAACAGCACGGCGGCCCGACCTGGCAAATCCGTCGAGCCCCGAGCTGCCCGATCAGGTATCGCCCTTTTTCGCGCCTTTTCACCCGGCTTTTCCCTTTCAGTTGACTCGTACAATTATTTGCAACTACTCAAATCCATCAGTGCATCGAAAGTAGATTTACTAAAAGCTAAAAAAAAATATCGGGGACACCTTGTACTACTAGTAAGCATCAGTAAAAAACGGGTTTCTCATAGAAAACGCCTATGTTCCTTCGAATCTTTCTAAAAATGTTCAGAATGTTTGAAGTTCGGGTTAATAGCCAATAAGTAAAAAGTAAAAAAGTTTAAATTTTAACTTCAATTTCTACAAACTACAGAATACAATACGTTAATTCGATTGACCGACTGCTTTCTTGCTAAACCACGTCTAGCAGCGAGGGCAGCTACGCGCTACAGTAGACTTCCTTTTGTCCCGTTACTCCCTCGATCGCTTTTATCGATTTTTCTCTGATCTCGTTTGTAGACTTTTTGTTGCTTTTTTCTCCTCATTCCTCTGTTTTCCGGTTGTTTTATGTTGAAAGATAATAAAAATTTAGATGAGCGCCTTTGCGGGGCCACCAGCTCCCAAAACAAAATCGGTGCTTCTTGACGGGATCGAGCGCAGCCTATCGGAGGGACGGAAATGTGTTCTACGTGGCGTAGAGTTAGACGAGCAATTCCCAGGTATCGAATGGAATTTATCTCATCTTTATATCTTTTTAGTTGAACGAAAGGATCAGAAGATTGCCGCTTGCGAATGGTACAAGAAAGGGATTGACCATTTTCGGGTCAGTTTGTTTTAACCTTGCAATATATTTTCGCTTGTAGGATGCTCTTGGCGTACAGTTAATGAACATCCCAAATGATCGCAGGAAAGAAGCTTGTGAATTGCAAGAAAAAGTTAGGAAGAACATGCGCAAGGCTGAAGAACGATTTATAACACTTAGTAAGTGTTTTTTGAATTGTATTAATGTATAAATAGCAAACACGTACCTGGCAACGAAGCTTTCATCATCTGAGCCCAGACCAGGCACATCAACACCCCCTCAAACTCGTGCCCCTGCAGGAAGGAAGCCGGGAGCCATGGTGTCCTCGGTTGGTTATTGAAGACTTTGTTTCCTAGATAACTTTCTGAATTTCGTACTTTCGAATTACGATTGCGGGTTCTTTAGGATTCGCGGGGGGGAAAGTATTCCCGGGGGGAAACCAAATTTTTTTCGTCACAAGCCTAGATTTTTTTAGAAATTACGGGGGGGGGAAAGACCCAAAATGACCAAATTTTCGACTTTTTCAAACATTTTTCTGAAAGTTATTCTGCTTTAATTACAGTTAAAACTTACTAAAAACAATTGGAAAACACTTTATATTTGATTACTAGGTCACCCGGGACCACCAGGAAAAATATTGGTTTCCCACCCCCCCGGGAATACTTTCCCCCCGGGAATCCTAAAGAACCCGATTGCGCGTTTATTTACATTCTTGGCCCTTTTCAACAAAGTTCTCGTTCTAGCGAGCATTATTTTACTTTTGACGGCGTAAGAAAAACGAGTGAAAAACGAAAAATTCTGATGAACCTAAAGCATAGGGCCCCTTTAACCGAATCAAAGCTGTCGGTGGGTGAACTGGGGGACCTTTTCTCCAAACTCTGCTCTAACAACATGTTTTTCAGACAAAACCAAGAAGTGCAGCAGAGCTGCCCCGGAATCGCAGCGTTACTGATCGTCCTGACCGTAACGCCATGTTGCGAGGTTCTTTCCCTGTTTCGACACTCTTAATATTTGTCTAGGCGTCGACGCAAAATTTGGAAACCTGCTGCTCGACGATATGTTGGACAAAACGGGTGTTACGCTGAATGATGTTTACGGTATATTATTTTAACAAATCTATGACCGTTCTCAGGTTGTTATTCTGCTAAGCAAGCACTGGAAGAAGCCGTCATTTTTCCTGCGTTGAACCCATCCCTGTTCAGGTAACTTGTTTTCGATTCTGCAAGTATTCTTGCTTTAGTGGTTTGCGACGGCCGGTCAAAGGAATTCTGCTGTTCGGACCTCCTGGAAATGGGAAAACACTGCTCGCGAAAGCACTGGCAACCGAGTCAAATCAAACTTTTTTCAACATTTCGGCATCTGCTCTTACTTCTAAATGGGTAATTTTGAACCTACTTGACTGTTATCTAGTGAATTTTAGGTTGGAGACGCTGAGAAGACCGTGAAGGCGCTCTTCCAAATTGCCCGCAATGCCCAGCCATCGATCGTTTTTGTCGGTAATGAAAGCTTCTTCTATCTATGAAGAACTTATTTCAGATGAGATCGATTCAGTTCTCTGCGAGCGAAACGAGAAGGAAAGTGATGGAAGCCGTCGGTTGAAAACCGAATTTCTGATTCAGTTTGACGGCGCCTCAACGTCTGATGATGATCGGTAAATTTGGTACTGTGTTTAGTAATCTTTTTTAGGATACTAGTGATAGGTGCAACCAACCGACCACACGAACTTGACGATGCCATTCTCAGGTTGCGCGTTTTTTTCTTGAAATATTTGATTTTTAGACGTTTTCCGAAACGGATACTTCTTGGTTTGCCGGATGCGGTGGCCCGTGGAGCCGTCATTATGCACACCCTGAAAAAACACAACGAATCGTTAAGCGAGCCCAGCATCCGGTAAATGATTTTTCCCTTCTGAAACTGTCTTGTTCAGGCATATCGCCAAAATGACCGATGGTTATTCGAACTCTGACCTGGTAAACCTGTGCCGTGAGGCAGCAATGGTACCAGTGAGAAAGATGGGACGGGATCGGTTGCTTACAACGAACGAACACACAATTCGCAGTTTGCAGGTTTGATTGGTTCAACATTGGCGAACATTAGTTTTTTAGGTCTCCGACTTTGAAGAGGCCTTGCAAGTCATCAAGCCATCCACCAATCCGCATCAGCTCGAGTTGATGAAGACATTTGCCGCGCGATGTGGACAAGCGTAGCGCCAAAACGTAACCTCTTTTATTGCTCACGAGTCGTTTCTATCTCTTGTCAGTTTTCTCGGTGTTTGTCTTATTCACATACTTTACTTCCCTCGTCACGGAACTCCATTCCATAGTATAGGCGGCAGTGAAAAACTAGGCAAGTTCGCCGAAAAAGGGCTATGCGACGATGCTCTAACTTAAACTCTTGGTAAAAATGCCAGCTTCAACGCTTTATTTAAAGTAGGTTCGAAATTCAGTTTCTTTCGTGCTTCGCGCGAATTTGTTCTACAATAGTGGAAAATTGCCGTGTCTGTTTGAAAATTCACGTTCCTACACTGCCGCCGTACTATGAACTGCCAAATTTTAAGGCATTGCAGGAAAAACGGCAATTAGCAAATGTCGCACGGTTCGCAAGCTGTATTTATATGGGAATTCTCTTACGGTATCTGAAATTTGTTTCATTCCCATAGATAAAATTCCATCTACGGTTGTCCAAATAGCCTGTTTTTCTAGGGAGATGAAACCAAATTTTTGATACCGTAAGCGAGTGCCCATATAAATAAGCGTGCGAACCGTGCGACATTTGCTAATTGCCGTTTTCCTGCAATGCCTTAAAATTTATCTTAATGTGTCGTCCTGCAGGGGCGCCTGCAATTTGCCTTAAAATTTATCTTAATGTGCCGTCTTTTTTCGTCTTCGTTGCATTGCCTCTCTTTCGTCCTCTGTTTTGAGATTCATTTGTCGTGTTGCGTTCTAACTTATTTAGCTAGTCATTCCCCATCTAGCATCTCTTCCTGGTATATTCAATTGAAATAAATCGTTGTCGTTAACTATAGATGGCTTCACAAAGCGCTTCAGAGTTTTTTCAGCAATCCGGTAGTGTTTTTTGGAAGTGGAGGCCATCACCACGAAATCCAGCGGATGATTGATGGTTGGATCATCCAAGACCGTGATTCTAGTCCCTGTAATGGTGGGGGAAGCATGGTGAGCAAGGGGAGCTCCCGTTTCCTCGCCATTCGCAAGGCCAAAGTTTGACACCGCCCCTGACGTACAAAGAGCGCACCGCAGCCCGGGAAATCAGCACAAACTAGAGCCGTGCATTAGGGCATTTTACATTCCCCCTTTTTACAGCCAGAATCTCGTCTCCGATCCGAGCAAAAATATTGTCTCGCCTTTTCGTGAGCTTTCGATTGGTACGTAAATCATAATAATATTTTTTTGATTCTCTAATTTGGAAACACCCAATTTTTGGATACTTCTGGCTTTTTCTACACCCAGAAAAACGCAAAATTAAGTGCTTCTTTTGAGGTAGCCGTGAGAATCATCGACAAGGATAACCTGGACATTGAATCGCCCGAGCACATGATGCAAGAGGTCGTGCTCACGCTTGAAATTGAATATTCTTTGCCCTTGTCAGGTTCGCTGTATGAGGCTGGTGCAACATCCGGACATTGTCCGTCTCAGACAAAGCTTTACAAATTACCAGACTTGACACTCAGACAAAGCTCTTCCTCATTCTTGAGCTCGGCGACTACGGCATGCACGATTTCATCTTGAAGTACGAGGAAAAGGTGCGGGATTTCGTGCTCAAAAAAAACGGGTGAAAACCCCTGAAAATGCGTTTTTCCGGTTGCGGTTAATTAGCAGAATATTTTAGGGCTGCCCGAGCCACTCGCCCAACAATACTTCAGCCAAATTATCAAAGCCATCAGTTACTGCCACAAATTGCACGTCGTACATCGAGATCTCAAGGTGAGCAGAAATTAAGGCTATTCCTCAAGAATCTCTGTTGGAATGCCCACCGATCGAGCGAAATTTCTCTATCGGATCTTTCGCATTATCCGGGGAGGTTCTAAACAGTTTTTACTATTCCTGAAAGGTAAAAACTTTATAAGTTTTTATGCAATCATACAAAAAAAAATCGATTTTCGACCGCAAATGGCAGTTTTTTGCCAAAAATTTCGATTCTTATCCGAAATTTAGATTTTTTTAACATTTTCTTTATTATTGACTACGTGTAGGCTTGCCTTACGAAAAAACAGAGGTGAGTTTTTTAGTGCCCTACCCGCAAAAGTACTTGCACTCCCGCCACCACTTTCTAATCGGTTTCATGAATTTAAAAATTAAGAGAACGGCCTTTTCGACTTGGAAACTTTGAAAGAGTCTAAAGTTGTTGACTTTGACCAAAAAGCAAAAGGTTTTGCATGACTCGTTTGAAAATTTGGATATTTTTCTTTTTATCATCAAGAAAATGCCGTTTTTACAGATGATGGGAAAACGGCGGCATCCGAAAAGACACATCATTCGATGCAGAAAAAATTGGCGCATCTTTCTATGCCACTTCCAGGATGCCGCCGATTTCCCATTAAGTAGATAATCTTAAAAATACTGTTTTTAGTACGCTAAATTCCTATGTTCCAGCCATTTTCAGCTTTCGAAATGTATTAGAGAAATGATCTCCATCCCAAATTAGGTATTGTCACAATTTTTCAGCAAATTTGGTCCGGTAATTTTCGAGATAGGTTTTCGATGTCGGCAACTTTAACGGCCCTTTAAACCCCAAAAATCAACTTTTTAAACTTTCAAAACTATGCCACCCTACTAATTCGGCCAAGCTCTTTCAGATCGCATCATAAAAATAGAGTCGAAAAAAACTGTGCCAAGCCATAATGGGGGCAGGTCGGCTAGCTGGCGGACGGCCTTTTAAATTACTAAGCGAACCAAGCCAAACCAAGCGGGCTTTTGTCATACCCCCGAAATAATGCTGCCAGCTACCTGAAAAAACAACAACACCAGCGAGGAGCCATATCGGTTTGAAGCTAATGAAGCCACGTCTCTCTCACTCTCTCTCTCTCGCTCTCTCTCTCTCTCTCTCTCTCTCTCTCTCTCTCGGTCATATTCTGTCAAAACGCAGCCAAAATCCACCAAAATGGAGCAGATTTATTATCCATAGCTTGCTAGTATATACATGCCCCAATCGACGAGGTCGTCTCGAGGATAACATTCAGTGGAATCGGAAGACCAGCTCTCTTCGACAAATGGGACATTGGCATTTTGAATCAATTGATAATGGGCCATTGGAATTCTGACGTTTCTGAAGCGGTAGCTAATGGTATCGTTGACGGCTTCTGGTGGGAGGACGCAGACTGTTTTGAGTAGTTCCTCGATTTCGGCTAGGTCCTGCAAAGAATTTGGGTTAGGGCAGCCTAGCAGAGATCCTTGAGGGAAGGGGGCTAGTAGAGATTCTTGAGGAAAGGGGGCTAGCAGCCATTCTTGAGGAAAGGGGGGCTAGCAGAGATTCTTGAGGAAAAGGCAAACTAGCTAGCTAGCTTTACCTAGCTTTACCTACCGCTAAATTGTGGAGTGGAAATTGCACTTCGATGATGCGCCGCACGCCGTCTGGTGGTCGATTCTGGAAAGTCAATTAGTTTTCGAAGCGATCAGCCGATGGAATGCGTAGCAAAACGTACTCGCGATCTAGACCCACCTGACACGCCTTTTCCAACCAATAAATCGTCGCATCCACCAAAAATTCAAGGATCTCTGCTCCAAAAAAGAAGCAAAAGACGAAATGCCGGGTGGTGGGCAACTGAAATACGCTCTTTATAATTAAGGGAAGGCTCTTGAGTTCCTAAAGGATCTCTGCTAGTCTTTTCTTTCTTAAAGAATCTGTGCTAGCCTGCGCTTTATTAAAGCATCTCTGCTAGCCGCTTACCGCCCCCAGCACTTCATACAGCCAGGATGCATCGCAATTTGTCTGCAGCAGTATCACCTAAAGATATAAAGCCGTACAAAATCGCCGGGCTGAAAATATCAAAAATATTTTACGCGAGACTACGCAGAAGTCGATAAATTGTTAGCTGTGAATTACGCACAGCCGTCTCCGCCGTACAGCCACTCCATCGAAGCCAGGCAAGCTCGCGTTCGATGTTATGCGGGAAACTACTCATCGTGAACGCAACGGGCCGTTTTAGGAGGTCCAACGCTTCGATCGGCCACTAAAGTCGTCAAATTCCAAGCCACATAAGCCAAGCCTAAGTCGAACGATTCTCACCTCTACCAAATCGCGCCAACTATCCGGCCACGACTCGTACTTGTGAGACCAATTTTCATGGATATCGACGCTGAGCGCTTGTGGGCTCACATTAGCGAACAATTTGTTCAAGACCCGCAGTCCATTCTTCATAGGCACCTCGATTTACCATATTTCCGAGTACCGATTCTGGCCCTGCCTAAATCTACGCATCATCAGCATCGCATAAGAGAGTTCTTGAAATACTTCAATAAAATCTATGTAATTGGCTTCAAAACATGGTTTTTACAAGGCATTTGTAGAATTATGTTTAGAAAATCCAAAAAAACTTACAAGTATTTCGAAAATGGTGATTTGGTTCTTTAGGATTTCCGGGGGAAAGTATTTCCGGGGAAGTATTTCCGGGGGGAAGTATTTCCGGGGGAACCAAATTTTTCCTGGTTTTCCCGGTCGACCTAGTAATCAAATAGAAAGTGTTTTCACATTGTTTTTAGTAAATTTTAACTATATTTAAAGTAGAAAAACCTTTCAAAAAAGTTAGAAAAATGTTTGAAAAAGTCGAAAATTGGTCATTTTGGGTCTTTCCCCCGCTAATCCTAAAGGTTCTATAGGATTTTTCGACCTAAAATTAAATTTTTTAATTAAAATGTGGGTAGTTTTTATGCTCAGGAATAGTTCAAAAACCATTTAGAAACGCATGCGCTATTTAGAAAAAAATTTAGGCTTGGGCCGAAAAAATTTGGTTTCCCAGAAATACTTCCCCGGAAATCCTAAAGAACCGGTGATTTTTTTGTTCAAAAATGCAACATTAAATACGGTCAATATAGGCAAAATGGGTTTAGGTGATACGGGTTTTAGGCGAAACGGGTTTAGGTGCAGTGGGTTTAGGGGTTTAGACGGAGTGGGTTTAGGCGAACTGGCCGTCACCCATATAAAAGTAACCAGGGTTGAAAATTCGCTTCGCTATGCTAATCGTTTCTAACAAAGAGGGCGACCGATTTTTCAACAAAAACCTAATTTTATTATTTAATGGCGAAAAAACATATTGTCGAGATATTATATGTGTGCAGTCATCGCTGAGCGGATAGTCAAACTAGTCAAACATGAATGACATTTCATACATATCCTAAAAACCTTCCCTTGTTGAGATACCACTGGAACACGCTGACGGAAGCTGCATGCAAAGTCCCACACACAGACACTATTTTTTATATATAGTAGGCTATCGTAATCGGAGGTGATGGAAAAGAATGTAGAATCGTGATAAGACGTACCCCGCACCGCTCAACACATCCCCGGATCCACAAGCCATGAAGCGAAGAATCGAGAGGTCAGAACCAGGCTGGTAACCGTTGGTCCATTCAATGTCGATTACGTCACTTGTGCTGTCACAGTCGATGTGGGGAGCGATTCCCTGAAATTTGCATTTGCTACGAAGGAATCGCTGTTAGCCTACCCTTTCCTAAAGAATCTCTGCTAGCCTGCCCTTTCCTAAAGAATCCCCCCACTAGCCTTCTTTTCTCCAAATCTTGCAATCTCTACCATTGGATCCATCGAGAGGCAGATGTGCCGAATTTTGCGACAAGTTGCAACCATCGTCGAATTTCCAACCATTGTTCGCTGCTAAATATTTCCTTATTCATAAATCTTGTTACCATCTTTAAAACAGATGGGGCCAAAAACCGACCTTGGTGGCTCTTAGCAGCCATGTTTTTTCCATAAAGCCCAGATGGGCATGGGCTGCTCTCTGCAGGTGGATCGGAAGTTTCATGAAAGGAAACGTCATCGTGATGAACAGGCGGCTCCCTAAAAACGCAATCGTTTCGAAAGGCCACCTTATCTGTTATCCGAATGCGGGAAAAGGGGCGATCGCCTTAGGCGATGCCCCATTACAGGACAGAAGATTCCCAGTCATTTCACAGAAAGTCACTTCCATTTTCTCGGTTCTCCCTTGCACAATCCATTCCGTCGTTATCAACATTAGATCGCCACTGACACCCGGAGATTGAGCACCCCATTTTACTTTTATCGCCTGAAAGCCTAAAAGTTCTAAAATACCCTTTTCTCCATTCCGCCATCTCTTTTCTGGGTACTCGACGCTTTCTAGCTTTGGTTCCCCGTTGAACAACGATCCATTCTTTACAAGCAAAAGCTTCTCCAAACTTTTCACTGCCTCGCATTTCATAATAGTTCATTTTGTCGTAACTTTTATCCTCTTTCCACAAGGATGAAAAGCCATCTATTAAAAAAAACAAATTATCGTAACGTTTCCATACTCCCCTAATATCAATCGCTATTCCGTTCAATTTGTATATTGTGATTTCGCGCTTTAATTCGACAAACATATTGAACTGGTTGACAGAGTTGCAGTTTGAAGACGACGTACAAAAAAATCTTTATTGCAATCCCACAAATGCACACAAAAGAAAGATCCAATGTAACATGGTTCCGAAAGGTACAGATCATATAATGGACAAGTAATAGGAGAGGGGAAAGGTAAAATAAGCTTCAAAGGGGTCGAGTTGAGGGCGGCATTATCCGGCGTTGTCCTTGTCTTTGGCCTTGCTGATGATGGCCATGCCGAGGGACTTCTCACCCTCTTCTAGGAACTTTTGCATCAGCTTTGCGTCGTCGGCCGCCACGTCTTTGGCTTTAATCTAAAAAAGCGGATTCAGGGGGAATGGCTTCAAAACGGACAAGAAAACGAAATTTCACGATGTCGAAAGAACCGCTTTTCCGGAAAAACAGCCAAATTACAAAAATTTCGACAATGTAATGTAAGCCGACAAACCCGGATGTAGTCCATGACGACGGCGAACACGTACAGCCACTGTTGCTCAGTCTGCACGGAGCATGCACGCTGGTCGCGCAGCTTCTTGAACACGTCGGTCGCCTGAAAAATGTGGGTTTCAAAACAAAATAATAACTCACATCGACTTTCTGGTTGGCAAAGAGCGCCGACTTGATCCAGTGGACGAGCATGATGGCCCCGGTGCGCCCCGCTCCAGCCGAGCAGTGCAGCACCGTGTTGCCCGGGTTCAAGGCGTCGCCGTCCTTCTCCAGAGCCCGGATGATGCGCAACGACTTCTTCGTGTTATTCGGTACGCCGTGATCCGGCCATTCCGGCATCTGGATCATCCTAAAACAAAAAAAATAAGACAAGCAAAACGCGTGTCTCTACCGAATGATGCGACTATTCGAGCACCCGTCCGGCAACAACTCGATGATCAACTGGTTGCACTTGTTGTCCGCGTTCGCGTCCTTCTTTTTGTTGTTGACAAAGAAGCGGCCGTGGTTCTGGTAGCCGCCCGGCTGCTCGGGCCAATAGGCTGCGCACTAAATTTAGGTCATTAGTCGATGCAACATTTGTACCTTGTTCTTGCCGTCCTCAACGACGCGGCACAACTGAACAATGTTCACCACTTCGTGGTCCCAGCACATGCGCCAAAAGTCGACGATCGTGTTGTCGAGCGGGCCCTGGGTGGCGATGAACGTCTCGCGGCCCTCGAGCTGGAAAAAAAATGGTTCGTAAAAATAAGAAATCAGCTTCGTCGGTCCTGGGCTGTTAGCAGGAAGAAAACGATTTTCCCCCCAGTAATCCTGACGGACCTGGCACAAAATATAAGCCATTTTAGGGCATTTTTACACTGCTTTAAATATATAAGCTTCATAAAGACTACTAAAAATTCTGACTTTTTGCTCCAAGATTTATGTAAAATTACCAAAATTGGCCAAAAATTCGAATCTTCAAAAATGTTTAGCATATTTTTGTAACTTTCTAACAATCAAAAATTATGAAAATATTGTAAAAATAAAACATTATTGTTAATAGGTCGGTGTACACCGAAAAAAAATCCATATGCCCCCTGATAACAGTCCAGTACCGCTTTCTCACCTTGCACCAATTCGCGTGAATGTAATCGTCTTCTCCCTCGACTTCGACATTCAACTTGACTCGAGTGGCATCGATGCACGGGATGTCTTTGTATCGATTCTTGTCGCCGTGGGCTGTGAAGGCTGTCGTCGTGGCATTCGGGGTCGTGTACGCCTTCAGCTCGTTCCAGGTCGCCGATAGCCCGGCGAATCCTGCAAAAGCGGGCAATACCTGCTAAAAAAAGAATCTACCGCCGGCGCACGTCTTCTGCACAAAGTCCTTCATCGCGTCGTTGTACTCGACTTGGGCCTTCTCGTTTTCCTTCTTCTTCACCAGTTTTTCGCCGCCCTCTTTGCGCTCTAGAAAAAAATGTAATAAAAGAACAATAAGCTTAGAAGAAAGGCACGTAGCTTTAAAAAGGTAAGACTGCAGATAATCCTCCACCCCGCTTACCCAGCCGCTTTTATTTCGGCCCTCCATTGGCCTACAGGGGTGTAAAGTATACCAAAATGTTTGTCTTGATATGGCGAGTCTTTTGGTATCATTTACAGTCCCCGTAGAGGAACGTAGAGCCGAGATACTGTAGGTGAACTCGGGAGGGGGGGTGGGGGAGATTTCTCCAGTTTGGCGTGAAAAAGACCTACGAGGTTCCCTTGACATATCCCTGGAGCCCTTCTTTTTCTTCCTTCTCTCGATTGAGCCGCTGAGTTCATCCTTCTTCTTCTTCTTCTTCAGCGAGTCGGGATTCGCGATCGGCATCTCGGCTGATTGTAGAAGCGGTACGACGAGTCGCGCTGCTCATTTTCATACCTAAATATTCATGTAAATGACCGGAAATCCTTTTAGAAAAAGAGGCAAAACAGAGATTCAAATAAGCAACTGTGTAAAAGCAGAAATTGGCAATTCCTGGAACAGCCATCGATATAAAGATCTAAAAAGTTAAAAAGTCAACGTTTTAGCGTTTCTCGCGTTTCTTTTTATGGCGAAAAATTGTTGCGGAAAAGTCAGCTTAGCAAAAACCTGATAGAAAGGAGGCGAAACCCGTCAATCTGAAGCTGGAAATAAATAAAATAATTTGCATCGACTTTTCAAATACCCCCAGAATTTCTCCTTTCATTTACACAACCCGCCGCGATGAATTTCGGCCCATATCAGACGCTGATCACGGTAGTGCAACGTCTGGGTAACCTAAGAAACCGGATTCAGACACCCGACGATGTCACCCAGGACACGTTCATCTACCTTCTCATCTGGCTGCTCCTCGCCACGTCGACGATGATCTGTTTTGTGTGGACATTTCCCGCTCAACAACGGCAGCCGCCGTTGGATCTGGGGGCGATTAGGCCGCTTGATAGTCGAGTAGGTGCTTATTCTACGATTTAAAATATCTAAGAAGAAGTTAAGGTTTAATTGTCATAAAATAAGCAAAATTTTACCTGATTTTAGTACCCCCAATCGGTGCCCTACCAACTGGACAGCCTGGCCGGCGATGGGCGACCCGTTCCGCCCCGGAAATGGCTTGACGAGAAGGACATTGCCTTTCTGAAGCACAACATGCCCTCCACCCCCATTCGTCACTTCATTCCCACCAAGGACGAGGCGTTGCTGCTCTACAGGGCCGCCGCCCCGCGCGCCCCACAATTCTACGGCCACCAGAAGACGCTCTTCGATGAACGCTTCGGGGGTTGGGGCTTCAGCAATAGAATATACAATTTGTATTTTTTAGTTTCTTTCCACTTTCTATACCTGAAAACGGCTTGAAAAACTACAGAGATTATGTAAATTGCTGTATTGGAACCGTACAAGGCGATAGCCCCAAATTCCCCCTCCCCCCCCCGCTAACAGTTTAGAACCGAATTTCAACCCCAATGCATCTTTCAGTTGCGGCAAAGACGAGCAAGGAAAGCAGAGAATCCGGGCAGGGCGGCACGCCGAAAAAGAAGAAGTCCAAAAAGTCTGCATGGGATCAGCTGAGCGCCGTGGCCAAGACATCATCGCAGGCGCTGCTCAGCCGAAACCGGAAGCCGGCCGTTGATCCCGCTGCCGCTGATTAAGGCCCTCTAACGAATTTTGATTTTTATTGTATGGAGACATTCTTGATTGCATAAACATGTTTATTTACTTTGCCTTTTCTGCTATTCACAGTTGCATCTTGCAAATGATTCCCGTGGTGTCGGTGCTGGAGCACGACAGTCCCGAAGTGCCAATGCTTCCCCGCCAACTGCTTTCGCTAATTGGGGAAATCTGAAGGGGTTTTTGACAGTTTTCTTATCCTTTTAAGAACGTAAATTACCATACAGCCAGCGCCCTCTGTGCATTGGCTCTGCAGCGATTCCGGACCCGCCGCAATAACCAGGGGCGTCATCGTCGAGCCGCCGGGAGATCCGGCAAAATACTGACGCTTCCGGCGTGTCATCTGCAAGAGTTTGTCTGGGTTTCCGGTGTAACCGGTGGTGGGCTACAACGGCTTTTTTGGTTAATAATGTTTGAAAAATGACCAAAAAAGGCCATTTTTAGGCTCGCAAAGCATTTAAAATCGTTATTATGACTTCTAAGCTATCAATAAACTACAAAAACTACTTTCAATTTAGGTTTTTGCGCATCTAGGCGATGATATGAAGAAAATTGTAGAATGTGAGAAAATTAGGTAGGATGATAAAAATTAGCTCCACCCCGCTAAGCTACAAGCACCGTACCAGCTTTAAAACTGAGCTACCATCATATCCATTCCCATGACAATCGTCGAATTATCGGTCCATTGCCACGTTCCGCCACTGCACGTCAGCCCGGTCCAGTAGCTCACATCCTCCCCCGCCTCGCTTACCATTCCTGGAACAACTCGTTGAAAAGCATCAAAAAACGGTTCTGTCGGTTACGGTTATTTTGGCAAAAACTGCCAATTTTTGGTCGAAAATCAATATTTTCGATGTTTTACAGTTTGCTGGCTTCGGAATAGTAGACAACCGTTTAGAAACACTTCCTCTATTTATATTTGGAAAAACAAGTCCTAGGAAAAAGTTGGTCCCCCCGATAATGCAAAAGAGCCAAAAAAACTACCAAGCACAGCCAACAACTCGGAGATGCCGGTGATCGAAACAAGATTCCCGCCGGCGCCTTGGCAGATCGACTCGGCTTGTTCTTGGGTGATAGACTCGGAGTAGTTTGCCGCCTAAAAAAATTCGTCTTCTAAAAACATCATCTACCGCATAACATGCATTTGACGAGGCCAGGTATGACCAGCCGGGATCGCAGGAACCTAAAACGGAAAAACTAGGATATGACATTGTAAAGCTTACGAGTCATCGGGCTTGTACAAATCCCGGCAGCCGTTGTTGCCGCATCAGCAAGGTATAAATGCCCATTTCCACGTAGCAACACGCGAACATCCAGTGTTTTTGTCGTGTCCAGCCCTAAAGAAAAGATCAGGTCCGAAACTGACTTTTACCATCATAAAGTCGCTGCTGGCAATCTTCCCCATAGGTTTTGTTCAAATAATCAGGCTTCAGGTATGAATGCTGAACGTAATAACGTTTCAATTTAAACTTAACTTAAACAAAATACCATACTAAAATAGTACTACTTTACTTAAACTTAAACTTTTAACTAGCAGCATTTGTATCATCTTTGACATACAAAAACGTTGACGAATGAAGTGACGAGCTGCCGGTCCCTTTCCGGTTCAGCCGATACCGCATTCACACTCTCGATACCGCACGTCATTTGGGCGATGTATTTACTGAGTTTTACAGTTAATAGCTTTAGTTAATATAAGAGTTTTTAAAAGTTCAAGATCCTCAAAAATGCGCTTTTCAGGAAGCAGCCTCAACCTACTCGCAAGGTGTATCGCTGTCTGCCTGCTGGGTACAGTTATTCATCTGTTTGCCAAAACCGGCGACGTTTTGCGAGCAGAATGGATAGATGCCATATACTAAATGTAGATCTTTCTTAACTTTTCAACGTTGACAACATACCTTGATGCTTCCGCCCAGCCTCCTCACCAGTACTGGCGAATTGCAAGCTCCCTTGCTCTTCAAGAATCCCGATCCAAGCATAGCGGGCTTGACTATCTAAATATTCTGGTTTTCATAATCAAGCCAATTCTACAATTCTGCATCATTTGCCCGATCAGTTTGTCATCGTAGGTGTCGATCGGCTCATAGAGGGTAGCGCCCTTGTCAGAGCAGGCCTGCTGAGCATCACCGAAAGAAAGTTCTAACTCTATAATTAGGGAAAACTCAAGCTAACTGCGTACCGTCCGTAAAGCTTATACAGTACTGACGACCAGGCACCTGAAGGGTACCCTGTGGGCAAGTTGCATCACCATTTACGGCCACCAGTAGCACGACAAATAGCAATAGTCGAAACGGCATCTCACAATTCTGGCACCGCACTTCCGAGTGTCCCGCTCGAACATTTTTCGCTTTTCGCAACCCCGACCGGCAGTGCGGCCGGGTAATTGGGTGTATCAACGAGCGCTAATCCCTGTGAGCTATATGCGCTAATACGGTGAAGTGGGGGGTTCGTTTTATCAACGCATGCATTAAAATCGCAAAAACAAACGTACAAATTCACAAATTCACAGTAGGAGATGGCACAGAAAAGGAAACCATAAATCATAAAGGGCGACGCTGACGGAGCCTGACGCGGATGCCTTCCGCCGGACGCAGGATGAGCTCCATTTTGTGCGAGACGTCGCATCTTCGGTCAACGCTTTCTAGAATGGGAGCGATATTGAGGTCTCAAATAAGGTACTATTCGTTAGCGGGAGGGGGGGCTGGCGGCGGGGGAGATAACCAAGGGCCTTAACTTTAGAAAAACTTTAATACCACAGCAAAAGTTCAATATTAATTAGACCACAATCAGAATCCACAAAAATCTTACCGATATCGAAGTAGTGGAGCAACCAAGCGAGAACCGTCTTCATCTCCATGTAGGCGAAGCGCTGCCCAATGCAATTTCGACTGCCAGCAGAGAAGGGGATGAGAGCAAACGCGTGGCGGTTGACGGAATTTTCGGGTAAGAACCTACGATTAAATACGAAATAAAAGTTAAAGCGAAAAGACGAACCTATCAGGATCAAACTTCTCGGGTTCGGGCCACTGGGCGGGATCGCGGTGGATGAGGTATGGGTTGAGGATGATTTGCATTCCAGCAGGTATTTTACGGCCAGCGAGCTCCTAAAAGTCACGTTTCTCGAAAAACCATAAATTACCTGATCCGATCCGAGCTCTCGCATGATGGTGGGCACAGATGGGTACAAGCGGAGGGTCTCCTTGATGCATCGTTCCAGATAGTCAAGCTTTGACAAGGCTGTTGCGTTCACCTCTCCGTATTCCGCAAAAACCTGAAACATTGAATATTACAATGACAACGCAGAGGTATTTGTAACAGATTTTTGCACACACCATGTCGACCTCCAATTGCGCTTGGTGGAGAATGTCCGGGTGGTTGCCGAGGAGATGGGCAGCCCAAGAAAGGGCGGTAGACGTTGTGTCGTGGCCTTCAAACATAAATGTGTCAACCTAAATTAGGTTTGATGCCAGGCTCAGAAAGAAACCTCGGCCTGGATGTCGCCGTGATCAATTTGCCCTTGGTGGGCCATGTCAAGTAGAAGATCAAGGAAGGCCAGGCGTCCCTCCAGTTGCCATTCGGCGGCTTCTAGCTCTCTTTCACGTTGTGCGATAACCTAGGTAAAAGTAAAAAAGGAAAACCTCTAGCAAACCTGTCCAGTGAACCCGTGAAGTGTCGCCAGGCAAGCATCGTGCGCCTTGCCCTCCCCAAACGTGTCGAACGCCCACTTATTCCACATCAGCGGATTCTTTGTCCGAGTTTGCACAATGTCATTGATTTCATAAACCGCCTACAAAATCAAGTTTTTTCAACCCAAAAAGACAAACAAACCTTAACATACTGACTGTTAGCTTCAATTTGTGCATTCACGCGTTTGCCCATCGAGGTCTCGCAAATAATGTCCAGAGCGCACAGGGTGACGTAGGAGCAGAAGTCGATGCATTCGCTAAACAACAGTTAACTCAGAGCGGCAATTCTCTACCCTTTCGGGACAGTGGCCAGCTTCTTGACGAGAGTAAGTGAATGCTCATTGAAAACCGGAACAAAATCCTTCAATATGTCATAATGGAATGTCGGTGTCAACAGCTTGCGTTTCGGGCGCCAGCGTTCGGCATTACTGAAAATAATTTTAATCGAGATAAAGAGCCGCACCTGGTCAGTAGAGAAAGCCCCAGCCATGGCTCTAGCAAATTGTAGGCGAATCCCTTGTTGAGGTGTTTGCTCGAGCAGACGATTCGTTCAGCCAATTCCGCCGAATAGATCATAAGCGCCGGCTTGGGGCCGATCCAGAAGAGCACCATCCGGGAATCCGTCGGGTAAAGCTGACCCATACCCATAATCTAAGAGGAAGTAACAAGATATAGGAAAAGTAAACCTGATCCATGAAACCCTCAGCATCCGGCTTGATGATCAACGCCTGACCGATGAGCGGGTAGGAACGGGGGCTGTGGATTCCTGGAACTGAAATGGTATCAGACAGTAAAGAAGCTACCGGCTAATTGGCGTCGCAGCGCGAGGTGCTTGATGAAGAAGAAGAGGGCGAGCAGAAATAACGACATCACCGCTATCACTACTACGTAGCCCATCTTGGCCACGAAAATCGATGTGGTTACCTGGAAAATAGACCTGTATGAAATTCGAGAAATATACGAAAAAACAGTATTTATGTCGAAAAACTGTAAAAAAATTTACAAAAAGCCAGAAGTGACTTTGCTGTTTTCCTCGCTAAAAATAAAAATCTGAAGGTTTCGACGTCGTCTCCGTTCCGTTGCGCGCCCCATTACGGCCGGCGTTGTTTGTCAATTTGCGTATGCTGCCTTTTACTGTCGTAATTAGAACGCAACAAAATTTTGGAATTTTTCTCTGAAAGAAATCTTTAAAAATAAAAAATATAATTGTAAAAAATTTCCTAAAACCAAAATTTGATGCTAGTCATCGGCGCTCTTCCGAGTTTTTTTCTGCAGGGAAAGTAGGGGATCGATTTGATTTCTTGTTGATGTGATTCCTGTTTTGATGGTGGTTTTTGTCTAGACAGACACAAAACTTTATTCATAAATACATAAATTTTGGCTAAGGATCGCCCATACGTCAAATGAGATCAAGTAGATAAAGCTTAAAGAAGCTCGTCATTCAGCATCCGCCTCCGCCGTCTTCAGCTCGATGTAATCGCAGTGAAGCTTTTCGCGTAGAACTTCATAGATTATATCGTGCCTGAAAAGGGCTTCTTAGTTTTAACAACCCCTTGATAAACGTTAGGGATTTTAGTGCTCATTGGTTGCTTTCAATAATGATATGATTGACGAACCTCTCCTCTCGCGAATAGATTCCTATTTCAAGCAAATCCTGCTCCGTCATTTCCACCAATACTCGACCCGTGATTCGATGCCGAATAAAGCAAAATGCATATTTTAAAGCCAACTTTGGGCGTCGGCGTTTCAGCCAGTCATGAATATCTGAAACCGGATAATCATTATCGAGCTGTTTTTGCAAACCTTCTGACGTCCAGAATTGAATGGGTCTCTGCTTGACGACGTGAAATACCTCCTGTATCTCGGCAATACTCATATATAAAACTGGACCGGAATTACTCGGCGAGTCAAAACCCTTTTGCAGGAGGAAGAGCGGAAAGAGAGGAGCCCCCGCCCGGCTATAGACTACGCGATTTCGCTTGCCGAGTCTGGCAATTCGAACGAGAACACGGAGCGAAGGTCGTCTTCCCCACATGACAACGATAATCTGAAGGAATTCTTTCAATTCTTGGTGCATACGGCTGGGCAAAGCTCGTCGAAAATGAGCGCTGCCGTCCCGCGCCAGGCCACGATTTTCGATCCTTTCCAGGTATTTTTTATTTTGTGTTGTAAATCTCAACCTGTTCTTAGGATGGAAATATTGTCTTGGAATTCGAGACGTCAGATAGTTTGCCGATGGGGACCACTTTTTCCGACTACTGTTCGAGATCCGTGAGGTAATAATCTACGATAAATGCCGAAAACGATTCATCAAAGTTTATCGCATGACGCACGCTCGACCTACTGAGCATTTCGACCTCGATTCGATCTTTTTCGGCAACTTATCGGGCGTCATAGATTTTGCGAAATTAGCTTTAAAAATGGATTTTCCTAATTGTTTTGTTTTCAAGACAATCTTTTCAGGAGCTTTCTGTTGGGCTACATTGGCGAAGAATTAGCGATATGGCTAGATGCGCTACAGCAAATCAACCTCACTCGCCCACAACTTATGCTAGCCATCCACGAGAAAGTTCTGGCGATTCAACGGACAGTTGAGGAGGTTTGGCATTATCATACTCAGTTTTATAAGGCCTTTCTAGCTTCTGACGGCGCTTTGTGGCGATCGACCGGACATCACGAAGAAGATTCGGGCGCATTGTCTGGAATGGATTTTTACGGGAAAGGCTCTGGGAGTGTTCAGCCACTGTTTGGTGGGTCGTGTGCTTTTGACTAAATTGTTTTTCAGGGCTCTATGTTCGCTTTTTCGATAGTGTTGTTTTGTCAAGCCGCACTGGAAGGGGATCGAGGTGAGGAAGAAGCTCTATTTTCTAAACCATCGTTTAGCAATTCGGGACGCAGCCGATGAAAGCTTGAAAGTCATCAGCGATATGTAAGGGACTCAAAACTTTAGGTAGATGTTTCTTTCGTCGTTTAGAAAAGCGTTCGTGGGCAACTACCGGAAAGAGCTTTCTGAGGAGGAACTCCGGATGGGTGATCCGTTTTTTCAGCCAATCATCTCGGCGGCATTTTATGCATACTTTGAGGTATTTGGGTTATTGATCGCTTCTTTATACATCATTATTTAGCGCATCGTCAAGGACAACACGCAGAATACAGCATGCCCACCTGACTTTCGCAAAATGGAAAAGGTACGGTAAAAGCCTTTTTTTCTACAATCAGCTTTCTTGCAGGCGGCCAGCATTGCCGGTGACTGGCTGAGTGGAATTCCTATAAGGACGACCCCGGGGCTAAAAGATGAGCTCAGTGTATTTTTCGAAACAAAATACGTGGATCAGTTTATTGAGAAGGTATGCGTCAATCTTTTGTTGAATCTATTCCATCAGATTTATGACATCACCATCAATGGAGACCAAAACTCGGCCGAGCTGATAGATGTGCTATCGACATTTATGCAACGAAATAATGGGTTCGAATTTCTTGGTTTTTTGATCGTGTTTTAGATATGGCCGCGATCGGATAATCAAACAATTGGTGACCGATGTGCAAGCTAATTTGCTGAAAATTAGTAATGCCATTTCTGAATGCTTATTCGTGGTTTAGACGCATCGACTCCGCTGATTTTGACGTCTTACGCAAACGCGGTTACGGCTCTTCGTCGTCTCGATCCCTCCGGCTTCATCATGCAAATCGTCTGCGGAAAAATCAAAGATTACCTAAAGTGAGCCTGTCGACTTTGATGTTTAACTTCTTTCAGGCAACACCGCGCCGACACCGTACGCCAGATAATTTCGTTCATCACCAAGGCTGGGCACCGCTTCAACGAGCAAATGGTCGGTGCTTGATTTTCTGGAAAAGTTTTGTTCTATCGGCGGGGTAGGCGGGGGGGGGGGTGCGAAATTTGGGCTATCAACCGAGGAAAATTGATATCTGCTCAAGGCGCCACATTCTTAAAATTTTCTAAAAAAGTTTTGTATCCCCAGAAACTACTAAAAATGCTAAATGCTAAATACACCATAAAACGCGAAATTTTTGAAAGCTATTTTAAAGCCAATTTTAGGAGCGTTGCGTGATTATTGATGACGAAGACGCAGCTAATGTCAACGACGAGTTTCTGGATGAGGAGGACATTAGAAAGAACTGGCGCCAATGGCATCCAGATCCGCCTGATGCTTTGCTCAGTAATTTTTAGTTTTATTAAAAACTAAAAACGATTGCGTTAGGTAAATACCGCGTCAAAAGATCAGCTGACGTCTTCACAATGCTCGTCTCAATCTATGGCAGCAAAGATTCGTTTGTGAAAGAATATCGTCAGCTACTTGCCGAGCGGTTGACACAGGCTGCCTACAAAGATGTATGCAGGGTTTTTGAAACCAATTTTATCTTATTTATTTAGCCCGGCTTCGAGTCGCGCTACCTGAGCCTACTTCGTCTCCGTTTCACCGAAGCCGAGCTGCAACAATGCGAGGTCATGCTAAAGGATATCAGCGACAGCGAGAAAATGATGCAATTTGTGTTACGCCAAAATGAACTGGTTTGCGCCGTCGTTTGATATTCATTCTTATTCTTTTAGCAATTTCCACTGAGCGTACGAGCAATCTCCACCTACTTTTGGCCGGATATGAACAAGGATAAAGTCACGGTAAAGGCTGATAGAAATTTTTTTACGTCTTTTCAGCTTTTTCCCGACGTGATCGAAACTCAGTTGACGGTTTTCGAGAAGGAATTCCAAAAGATGAAGCCGGATCGGAGGATTTTATGGCTTCGCGCTGCCGGGTAATTTTATTTAGTTTTTAAAACAAATTTTTTAGATGCGTCGAGCTGCGACTCACCCTCGACGGCGTCGAGTTTGAAAAAGTTGTAACGAATGCCACGGCTTCGGTGCTCTACCCATTTTTGGAACAAGGTAAATTTCTCAGTTTATTGATCTTATCTTCCTCTAGAAACCTGGACCACTGGCCAATTGGTCGATACGCTGAAGGTGTCACGAAGCGCTATTCTGAAGCGCCTCGGCTTCTGGCAGTCACAGGTAGAAAATTAATTCTACACTTCTTGTATACCGATTGTATTCAGCGGATTCTCGTGCACACCGGAGAGGATACGTGGTCCCTTACTACCCAAACGAAAGATATCGATCGGTTACAGGTGAATTTAGCTTTTTTACGTCATCTACCCTGTTTTTTTCAGTACGCTGAGCAAGACGAGGAGGAGGATGAGGATTTAGAAGATCCGGACAGCGAACGGGCTGATGGGGGTGGCCCAATGGAGGAGCTCGAGCAGTACTGGAACTACACAAGAACATTTATTGTGGGTTGGCGTGGAACAGAGGACAATTCTTGTTTGAAAAAGGATGCTTATGAGAACTCGAGATTCAGATAATTTGGTTTTTCGAATTTTAATTTTCGTATTCCGACATTTTGACTGATTTGATAGATTCGTGACTTTCACAATGTTTTTAGGGAAGCCAAGAAGGCAAAGAAATGAAAGCCGAGCGTCTCTTCGGCATCTACAAAATGTTTGGCATCCAATCGTTGACGCTGGAACAGGTTTGGCAGTCTCTGGCTCCCTAGATTCGATATATCTTCTAGGTGGTCGCATTTTTGAAGAAGAAGGTGCGTGAGAATCTGCTCACCTGCAACAACGGCTTCTATCGCGTCGTCACCGATCCGACGGCTGCTTGAAAAAGCTTTCTAAATCGGGTTTTCTTTTGGGTATCTGTCTCAATCTCAATTTGTATCTCACCGTGTTTCTATTACCTTTTAATGTTGTCATTTTTGTTCAATAAAGTATATGGTACAATTTTCCGTGTTTTTTAGAGATCTCGACTGTAGTTAGACAGCTAATATATTTTCCTTTGTTGCTGTATATAGTCTTTATGAATGCGTATCAAGGCCTAGAATAGCTCTGTGAATGGGAACCGTCGATGTGACGAAGTTACTGCGTACCGCGGTGAGTAACAATTAAGAAATTTCATAAAGTAGCTATTCTATTACATAAACAAAACTATTTAACGGATTTTTTGTAATGGTTGAATTGTTTTTTAATTTATATAAACATTAAATTTCATAAAGTCCGCTTACTCGCCTAAAATATCTTTTTTTTTCAGCCAGTCCGAGGGTTTCTACTTGATATTACGGGTGTTCTGTACAATAGCTCTGAAGGGAGCGACGGGGTAACTATCCAGGGATCGGTCGACGCCGTTGCGAGGTAGGGATTTTGTTTCTTGCAATACAATTCCTTTTTAGGTTGTATAAGGAGTCTCGGGTTCGCTTCCTCAGCAATGAGAGCACACATACAACGGAGAAGGTTGTCGCCAAGCTGCGCCGACTTGGTTTTACACTTGAGGTAAATTTGAGTCCGCAAAAAAAAAGACTTTTTTAAGGAATCTGATGTCATCACACCGGCCCCGGTAGCTGCTGATTATTTGCGGCAACGTGAGCTGAGACCGCATCTGCTGCTTCATCCTGGTATGATTCTTATACGATGCTTATAATACGAATTCCCCCAGGTGTTTCTTCCTATTTCCCGACCAGCTCCCCCGATGCGAACTGTGTACTGCTCGGCGACGCGGAGCACGAATTTTCTTTTCACAACGTCAACGAGGCCTTCCGGGCGTTGATGAGGATGAAGAAGCCGCTGCTGGTCACACTGGGACAAGGGTACGTTTTTTTTGAGTATTTTTATCTTTCTTTAGAAAATTCTACCAGCGGACCGACGGGCCAACGATTGATGTGGGCGCATATGCGGAAGCGCTGAAATATTCATCCGGTATTTTTGCTCAGACTTTGTTAAGGATAATTTTAGGATGTGATCATGTGGTTATCGGGAAGCCATCTGCCGAATATTTTCAATATGCGATTGACGCAATTGGGGTTCCAGCAACGGAGGTAGATCTTTTTTTTGTTGTCGAGGTTCTGGTTCTTAGCGAGAGTGCGATCTTTTGCTATCTTCCTATACGACCAAAAAGGCGCCTTTTAAACAGAATTTTGCGAGCTTTTTATAGATGAAGAGTTTCTGGAAACTATGAACATTTTCCAAAAAATTCGACTTGGTGAGGCAAATTAGAAATTTTTTAATTTTCTATTTAAAAATTTTTCAACTTTTGAGTAATCGCAAACGTAAAAAAATTGCGAAAACGCGATTAAAATACATTATTTATTATTATGATTATTAATATTACCGGCGTTTGGCTGAATGATGAAGTTAGCCCCCCCCCCGCTAACGACACAGCCCGACAATTAAAAGTTTATTTTAGACTGTGATGATTGGCGATGATCTTATCTCAGACGTCGGCGGGGCTCAGCGTTTCGGGATGCGCGGGATCCAGGTTCGCACCGGAAAGTGGAGGTAAGATTTTGGTACTAGCTTCATTGGCTTCTCGCAGGCCGGAATGGGAGCATCACCCTACCGTCAGCCCCGACCTGATCGTCAACAATCTGGCTGCGGCTGTGAATTCGATCCTCGACGCGCAACAGCAGCGGGGAGTACAAAACCACGTGTAATAACTGTTTTTGCATTTTTTTGGCATCCGATACTTGCTGTTAATGATTGATAAATTTCTAAAGTAAGGCTTTGAAACTTTGAACGTGGCGATGTTTATTGGGTTCTTTCGCATTATCGGGGCGGGGAGCAAAATTTTTTAATGCCTAGTAACTTAATCGGAAGTTTTTAATAATTTTTTTTAGAAAAAAAGATGATTTCAACTAGAAACTGTCTCAAAACTTTTAAAAAGTTTTCAAAAAGTCGAAAATCTGTAATAAAACGGCATTTTTTTTGTCGAAAATGTGATATTTTTGCAGCAAAGTTTGCAAAGTTTTACAATTAGGAAAAGTAAAAAAAAAAGTTTAAAAACACTGCCGCTTTATGTTTTAAAAATTCGATCCTAAGAGCCCCCTATAATGCGAAAGAACCGTTTTCGTGTAGTTTTGCGGGACTTGAATACATATTTTATTCAAAGCAAGATATGGCTCTTTCTGGGTGGCGTGAGCAATTCTCTCTGTGGGGGTGGGGGATGGTCGCCTGGCAAAATTGCACCAATCACAAATGGGGGACCCGTAGCGGCGAAATGGGACGGAAATACATTCTTCTTGTGGCCTCGGGGGATATGTGGATAGAAATTAGTTATTTAATTCAGGGAACTTGGCACCATACAATTCACAACAAAAAAAACAACCCGCACCGGTGAGCGTGTGTAAATGGCTAGAATGGGGGGCTATAAAAAATGCAAAAAAAAAAAGATTTATGAAAGGGGATATGGGCACCAGAGATACGGTATGGCAACGGTAAATATGGAGTGCAGAAGATCGTGGATTTCGGCGAGAAATCTGCCTTTTGCTATGCTTCTGCGGGTACATGGCCCATTTTGCCGGTGTCAACGATGATTGGGGGATGGCCGTTGGCTGGAAATTGTATATGTTGTAAGGTTCTTATGCAATATCGGGGGGGGGCAATTTTTGTCGTATCTGCTTTTTTAAAATAGGAAAAGTTATTCTACTATTTTTTAATATTATTAAACGTAAAAATTACCGATTTTTGGGTAGAAAATTACAAAATTTGGATTTTTCAGCTAAAAATCTTAATTCTAAATGGTTTTTTAATATTATTAAACGTAAAAATAAATAGTTTGATGAAAAAATACAAAAATATCGCTTCTTCGACCGAAATCGCCAATTCTCGAAATTCATTAAAAAATACATTTCCTAAGTGTTTCTGCTTTCAAAATAGTTTTTTTTCACTTGAAAAATAGCTAAATCCCCCTCACCGTTATGCTAAGCCCCTTTAATAAACTACGATACATTTAAAACTCATGTATTTTTGGCGTGTTTCTTACCTGTAATATTTTGCGCTTTCTCGGCCAGATGGACAACCAACCACCGATAGCAATCGAGCGCCACGTGGAAGCACCAGATCTGAAAAGTTTTTTTTTTTGTATTTTTCAACCTTACTTTTACCGCGAAGACTTTAATAATTACCGTAAGCATCGCCACCGCCGTGTAGAACACGGCCACGATGATGAGAAGCCCGACGAGCAGGGCCGAGAGCCGCGTGACCGGGATTCGTGGAAGCGGAAGTCGTGGCAGATGGGATATTGCTTGTAGTCCCTCTGTTCGCAGATCGCCTGCAACGGGTTTTGTAACGGAATCAGAGTTTTAATAACTTTTATAGCTATTTTTTTAAAGGTTAAGCGCCAACCTTCTAACGTCAAGTTGACCTTGACGGAAGTGCCGACGAGCAGCGCGTAGAGGCTGAACAGACACATCCCGAACAGGGCCAAGATGGTCAGAATCTAGAGGTGGAGGTTTTGATGTTTTAACAATATATAAAGTCAGGTTCTTAGTTCTTTTATACTGTTTGTACTATTGATAGACGTAATTAGAAAAATTTATCTTTTTGATCAAATATGGACGATTTTAAAGCTTTTTCGAGTTTTCAGCCATTTGTAAAGTTTTCTAAATAGTTTTTCCGCTTTAAATACGACTAAATCCTTAAGAAAAACACTATAAAATATCTTATATTTCGTGATTAAGCGTATCTGAACTTCTAGGAAAAATTGGATTCGATAATGACAACGTATTTTAGTATTTAGATACCCTTACCTGCATTAATAGATGCGGTATTAATAATGTAGGTGTCCGCCGGAATATGCCGAACAAATGAAGGCCCACGGCGACGAACGCCAGTGCGACGGCGAATGCATGCAATGAAGCGGACAGCGCTGATGGTCGACCCACCAAGTCATCAGATACAAGGATCGTCTAAAAAGGATTTCAAGGTTTTATTTTTATACTTTTTGAGATACGTACCTGGTAGATGAGATATATAATCTCTATCGCGCCGATGCACAGTGCCAGTGTGCGGACATGGAAGAAGCCGCAGAACCGGTGTGTGGCCCCCGGCTTGACAGCCAGTGATGCCCCCATCCGGATCTAAAAAATGGTGGTTGAGGATGGAGCCCGCTGTTTAGATAGGCTGTTATAGTTTGTAACGTTTTTCAGGATATTTTTGAAACGTTGTAAGGAAAATAAGTGGTTTTGAGCACGATATCGAGCTCAGTTTTCAGAAAAAACGGCTGATGCTAAAAGTTCGAATCAAGACTGGAGCAATTTTCGATTATTTTTAGATTGTAGTTTTTATGGTTTATAAGATTTTTTGTGGGAACTTTGGGTTGGTTTTGAACAACGTTTTGATATCTTCAACGTTTTTGGCCCTTTTCAGGGTAAGATTTCAACGAGTTTCGGTTTTTTAGCATGAAATTGAGCTTTTGATGAGGTCATTTTTAGCGTTTTTTTTGCTCTTGGTATTAAAAATTGGGTGAGTTTCACGATTGAGGACCAAATTGAGGTCGGCTAATTTACTGATAACTTTTTCCTATGAAAATTAATTTAGTAAAATGAAAATGAGGAGGTGGTGGCAAGACAAAGAAAGGGGAGGTAGTGGTGCTTATTGGGCGCGTCAGTTGAGGACGATCAATTGGAGCGCGAAGATCGTTGGAAGCGATAGAAGAAGACTGGGGAGGGCGAGCCGACGATTCAAGGCACGATAGAAGGGGGAGCATGAGCAGGAGGAGGAGAATGACCGGGCGATGGTTTCAAGGTGATCAAGTCGGTGGGGACCAAGTGAGAAATGGATTTCACTAGGTTAGAAAGTTTGTTCTTCAGGTTTTTAGCTCCAAAAATCTCGTTTTTAGCTAATCGCAATTTTAGGAGTTTTATCTAGAAAAGGGCGCTTCGACGTTTATTAAACCTAAGCCAGGTAAGAAATAAGCTTTTCCGGAGCTTGAAAATAAAAAGCAGCAACCAAAAACGAGAAAACGAGCAGCTGCCCCTGATTTTCGAAATGCGAAAATTTTCTAATGTTTAGTTTTAGGGTTTTTACTTTAAAAATATGGAGTTAGGTTTATAAGCTGGCTTGGTCCTCGGATTAGATTTTTAAAGCTCGAAA